>JBAMBK010002018.1:0-141978 GCA_037043435.1 Drosophila suboccidentalis | reverse complement strand
GAGTGAGTGATTTGGTGAGAGGACGTGTTTTTCATCGGGCTCCCGAGCCCGGGTGTCTCCTGGTGGCCACTGCGGAAAACAATATACTGTAGAGTGTGCACCTATACGGGAAGCCGCTTACCCATCGTTGTGTCGGTCGCAGAACGAAGGAGATCCTGCGTCGCCGCCTCCAGGGTGGATTTTTATTGATGACGATGGCCGGCTTGAGCACTCCTGTATGCCTCTCTTGAGTGAAAATATCCTGGATACATTCTCTCTAATTGCCAAAATTGTAAGTCATGCTTTCCCATAGATCAGCTGATCGACACGGGGATGCCACTTTGTGCAAAACATAACCAGGGATGCAAAGCATGATCGCCGCAAATCGACAGTTCCACACAGTGCTCATAGATGGCGCCACAATAGTGGCGGTTTAAACTCAAATTCAAATTTGAACTGGAAACCAATAAGGCAGACTGAACTCTCAATCTGCAGGAAAAAATTGCAATTGCAAAATGCAATATTGTGGTACTCCATGGGGCCAACGGGTACACAAGGTCTCGGACTCGACCATGCCATCCCCTCCGCTCCGGCGGCGTACCCAAAAACGGGGCTCTGGCAACCGAAAAGGGCCGGTATAAGTCTCAACGGTCAAACACCAGGGGGAAACCTTTGGTCACCGATGGACGCCCCGCCTACTTGTACCTGAAGCTTAACTCAATATTAACACTCACCGTCCGATGCATCACTTGGACTGCAACAACACCTGCAATTCAGTAGCAGCAGCAACAGCAACAACATGTGATTCGGCACCACACGTATAACAGCAACATACGCACCAGCAACATAGGAACAGCAGCAACATATGCAAATCCAGATGCAGCTCCAGCAACTTTTGCTCCCAGCAGCAACATGAGCATCGCAGCATCACACTCAGTAGCAGCAACACCAGATAAAGGTTCCCCAGCAACAACATGTGCACTGCAGCAAAATCTGCATGCTCTAACAACAACAGCATCAGCTAAATGACTGGCACCCAGCAATATGTGTCTCCAGCAACAGCATTCGCACCGCAGCAACACTGCAATGCACCAGCAATGCAATGAAGCTACAGAATCACCGCCAATGCAACATTCAATCCCGGCAGCAACATGTGGATCGCAGCATCAGCTGATGTGCACAAACAACATCAGCATGTGCCCACAGAAGCTCCAGCAACACTGGCATTGCAACATCACTTGCAACGCAGCAGCAGTAACAGCATGTGCTCCCAGCAGCAACATGAGTATCGCAACATCACACTCAGTAGCAGCAACATCAGCTAAAGGTTCCCCAGCAACAACATGTGCACTGCAGCAAAATCTGCATGCTCTAACAACAACAGCATCAGCTAAATGACTGGCACCCAGCAATATGTGTCTCCAGCAACAGCATTCGCACCGCAGCAACACTGCAATGTTACGGGATCACCGTCAATGCAACATTCAATCCCGACAGCAACATGAGTAGCGCATCAGCAGCCGATGTGCACAAACAACAGCAACATGTGCCCACAGAAGCTCCAGCAACACTTGCATTGCAACATCATTTGCAACGCAGCAGCAGTAGCAGCATGTGCCCCCTGTAACACAGGCATAGCAGCAACATGAGCCTCCAGCAACTCATTCATTGCAGGCACATCTGTAACACAACAACAGCAGCAGCTCTTGCACACACCTTCGTGCACTGTAGATGGCTTACAAACGCAGCAATAACAACAACATGTGTACCTCAGCAACATGTACATCGCATCACTCCAATGCAGTGCAGCAACAGGAGCAACATATGTTCCCGACAGCACAGGCACAGCAGCAACATGATCCTTCAACAAGTCATGCGTTGCAGCCACATCTGCAACATAACAGCAGTAGCAATACGCGCCCCGGCAACAGCTTGTGCACCCCAGCTTCATGTTGTTGCAATCGACTTGGGCAAAGTAACAATAACTGGATCAACTAATACCAGATCTGCAGCGCAGCATCACATCGACCCTACTCCTGGTCCAATGCTGCTTGGACCTCCACACCGAGCCCAGTAAGGTGTGGATAAGACAAACTGGACATAATCTTGGATATCTACGCTATATGCTGACGAGCCGGGTATTCTGGGACCTTAGTACGCATGTTGAAACCATGTCGAAACGGCTCCCAGGCTAATGCCCGTCTTGCCTCCGCCCTGTTAAACCTTTGGCAAGACTCTTGGAACGCTTGTCGTTTGTTGCCATTCAGTTGGCCGTGCAGGCTCAGTTGAGTAATCCTGACTAGCACTGATCTGGCACTGTACCTCGTCTCTCATAAGGAACGGAGTCAACCCTCGCGTGGACCTCACTCACTGGAAAGGTACCCACGGGATCGCGAAAGTGACTGCGCAATACAAACGACAACAACGGCCTTGAGCCGGGGCCCAATCAACCATGAATTCAAATAAAACCCCCAAAAACCAACCCGAAGAAATGGCAAATCTGCCGATAGACGCTGATCCGTTTGCACGACGACCTCGGATCCAAAGCTCGCCACCAGCCGCCGCTGGCAGTTCGCTCAGAAATGAGACAGCTTGTGCGGGAACCGAAGAATCCGAGACACCGAAACGACCCAGAGACCCAGACAGCCCATCTAACAAAACGAGGAAAACCCCATCCAAGAAGACCAGAACTGGCAACATGGAAATAGATGAAATGGGCTCTATCTTGGAAGAGCTTATTTATACATACGGTGAGAAAACACCGGCCACTAGACACGTAAATCTAGCAACGAAGAGCATGCTTTATAGGCTACGGGAGTTACATAAGTCAGTTCGCGCCAAGTTGACTGAATCCAGTGCTAAGCTAGCTGATGCCCGCTCACAAATTGATCTGCTAACAAATAAGTTGCAGTCAAGCGCCGAGAATCAACAAGCACCCAAAGACCAAGAAGCAAACGCACGATCGAGATGCAATGCATTCACTCAGACTTTGGAATATACAGCCAAATCTGGATCTGGTGAGCCGAGCAACTTGGAGGTTCCTAAGGCATCGCAACGCATATCTGGAAGCTCTCGTAAAAAGCCCATCCGCGCAAAGGTACAGAATCCCAAGAGCACGCCCGCTGCTAGGGGCAAACAGCGACAGAATACCACTGATGCAGCTCCCTTGAATAAGCCGAACGACCCGACCCGAAAGGAGCCAGTTAGCGTAGACCACAACACCAATAACTGGACTGAAGTCAAAAGGAAGAAGTCGAGACCAAAGCCAAAAATCAGACCCGACGCAATCATCGTCAAGTGTACAGAGGCGACTCCCTACGCTGATGTGCTAAAGATGATGAACGCAGAGCCCTCGTTACAAGTCCTGAAAGGCAATGTACAGGGAATCAGGAAGTCTGCAGCAGGTGAGCTCATTCTCAGGATGCAGAAGCAGGATGATCCAGCTACAGACCAGCTACAACTGGCCCTAAAGACTGTGCTGTCAGAAAAAGCTTTAGTCAAAACTGTCCATGAGACAATTATGATTGAGGTGCATAACATCGATGAGACTACGACCGCAGATGAGGTCCTTATAGCACTGTTCGCGGCGTTCGAAGGCGATATACCATCTGAAGTGTCACCATTGATGAGGAAAGCATACCGCGGAAAGCAGACTGCGAGTCTTGTGCTTCAATCCAGTATTGCCACGAAGCTCCTAAGCCTGAAAAAAGTGCAGATAGGCTGGAACCAGTGCCAGATCCGGCAGAGGATTGAACCCACAAGGTGCTTCAAGTGCATGGGCTTCGGACATACAGCCATAAGATGCAGAAGCCAACAATCCGTCGCAAAGGATACTTGCTTCAAGTGTGGGAGCGCCGGACACTCAGCCAAGACTTGTGAGAAGTCACCACAGTGCATCCTGTGCACTAGGCAGGGGCTAGAGGCAAGCCTATCCGGTCACTCTACTCTGAGCAGATCTTGCCCAGAGTACAAGAAGGCATTAAATGCGCTCAAAAATGGTTAAGATACTCCAACTCAATCTTAACCATTGCAGAGCAGCTCAAGATCTGCTCGCACAAACGGTCAGAGAGAGCAGCATCGACGTAGCGATTATCAGCGAGCCATACGCTGCCAAGGATGACGGAGTCTGGCATCAGAGCCTAGACGGTGGTGCCGGAATATGGAGTTGCGGGAGCACGCCACAACAGGTGACCCAACGATATGCTCGGAAGGGATTCGCTAGAGCAAAATGTGGCAATGTCTTTATATACAGCTGCTACCTTGCCCCAAGCCTTTCCCTTACCGAGTACTGCGCTGTGCTAGATGAGATAGCTCTGGACACGCGAGACAAATCGCCAGTAGTAATTGCAGGCGACTTCAACGCCTGGGCCACGGACTGGGGCAGCAGCAGGACAACGCCGAGAGGGTCGATCCTGCTTGACACCTTTGCATTATTGAATGTCTGCCTGCTAAACACCGGCTCAAAGAGCACATATAGCAAAGCTGGTAGGGAATCTATAATAGACTTGACCTTTGCCAGCCCAGAGATTGCTCGTTCTACCAAATGGTTCGTGGCGGATCTCTACACGCACAGTGACCACATGGCTATTATCACTGAATTCACTTCGTCAAGAAGCGGTCGGAACCATTCCCAGCCAGGCCGATTTGGGTACAAATCTGAGAGCCTGAATATCGGACGATTCCTCTCTTCAATACAGGGGCTCAGAGCAGGTATCGATGCCAACTCATCAGCCGATTCTATAGCAGAAGTCATCACTAGGGCCTGTGACGCGTCCATGGCAAAGATTCGTAAAGGTGGCAACCCGCATCGTCCTGTTGCCTGGTGGAACGAGGACATCGCCAAAGCACGGCGAGAATGCCACGCGGCAAGGCGTCAATGTCAAAGACATCGAACTCGCCCAGCTTACGAGTCGCTGGCCGAAACCTATAAGCTCAAAAGAAAAATCTTCAAGGATGCGGTGAAGCTTAGCAAAGACCGACTATTTCGGGAGCTCTGTGAGGCTGCTGATGCCCAGCCGTTTGGAGCTGCGTACAAGATGGTCATGGGCAGACTGGCAAGGCAACCCATGCCAAACTGTCCAGTTCAACTTGGGCGCATAGTAAGCTCTCTTTTTCCGATGCAGCCACCACTTGAACTACCGTCACTCCAACTGCAATCAACAGAGCATGTAACCAGGAGGCTTACAAATACTGACGAAGTCCTTGATCTTGCGTCAAAAATCAAGACTGCTAAGGCCATGGGTCCAGATGGAATCCCGAACACAGCCATCAAGGCGGCAATTGCAGCAAACCCGGGAGTATTTGTTGAGCTATACAACAAATGCATCCTTGAAGGAACAGTCCCACGCAGATGGAAGATGCAGCGTCTAGTGCTAATTCCCAAGCCCGGGAAAGACCTCGATGACCCCTCTTCCTATAGACCTCTATGCATGCTGGACACGATGGGAAAAATTCTTGAGAGGATCATCTGCAACCGTCTGGAGTGCGAGCTCACAAGGGTTCATGGCCTCTCGGAGCAGCAATTCGGCTTTCGAAAACAGCGCAGCACAATTGATGCCATCAAAGCAGTGACTGACATAGCTCGGCGTGCCATTCAAGGAACGAGATGGGCAGGCGGAACCAAACAGTATTGCCTAGTTTGCACTCTTGACATCAAGAACGCATTCAACTCGGCAAACTGGCGTCGAATCCTTGAGGCACTCATAGCTAGGAGTATACCGACATACCTTGTCCAGCTAATAGCAAGCTATTTCCAGGACAGAGTCCTCATATATGACACTATGGAAGGAGAGCGCCAGGTCAGGATCAGCGGAGGAGTCCCCCAGGGGTCAGTTCTCGGTCCTCTACTCTGGAACGTCATGTATGACGGAGTCCTACGACTAGGCCTTCCAGACGGTACTACGATTGTTGGCTTTGCCGATGACATAGCTGTGGTGTCAACTGGGAAGAAGCTAGAGGAAACTTCAGCAAGATGCAGCTCTGCCATCGATGAGGTCATCGCCTGGCTGACTCAGAATGGACTACGACTGGCTGAACACAAGTCCGAAGCGGTGCTGATAAGTAGCAGGAAGCTGGTGGAGAAGACGGTAGTGAGAGTTGGCTCTGCTCGCATAGAGTCTAAGCCAGCCATCAAATATCTTGGCGTTATGCTGGACCACAGACTGACATTTAAACAGCACTTGGAGTATGTCAGCGCAAAAGCATCGACTGCGGCGGCAGCCATCAGTAGAATGATGGCCAACACCAGGGGCCCCAAAGAACGCAGCAGGAAACTAATTGCTGGAGTAGTGACCTCGACCATTCTTTACGCGTCGGCGGTTTGGGCACCAGCAATGGAAGTGATCTCCTACAGCAAAGGCTGCAAAGCTGCATACAGGCGCTGTGCACTACGTGTGGCTACCTGTTTTCGAACGGTGTCAGAGACTGCCTCACTGGTAGTTGCGCGGATGATCCCACTACCACTTTTGGCTGCAGAAAGGCAATCTGGCACCACGACGAACCGCACTGTGCGTGATGTCACAATATCCCAATGGCAAGCTAGATGGAATAGTGCACCCAACGGTAGATGGACTCACCGACTAATAAGGGATCTTAAACCTTGGTTGATTAGACGACATGGACAGCTCAACTTTTATCTGGCACAGTTACTAACGGGACATGGCTGCTTCAAGTATTATCTACACCGTTTCAAGCACGCCGCGGATCCATTTTGTGAGCACTGCGGCCACGGCGTAATCGAAGACGCTGAGCACTCATTCTTTGAGTGCCCGCTCTTTGAAAGAGATCGTCGGCTGTCAGTTGTAGGCAGACAACAATTGACCCCCGACAACCTCATCGCACATATGCTCGCCGATGAGGCAAACTGGAGGAGCATTTCGAGCTTGGCAGCGAATGTCATGAAGGAACTGCGTCGTAGGGAGAGACTCCGCAACGGAGGTATAAACTAAGCGGCCACAGCCGTCATCTATCCCGTGAAGTATTGCTTCCCGGTGGTCCCGCGGGCTAGATTCTTTCCTTTCCTGTCTACTTCCATATGTTATTCCCTACATTGTTACCTTCTTTATCTGTACTCTTTAATAAAAAAAAAAAAAAAAAAACATATAGAGTTGCCACACGCCCACTGGCTGCGATTTATTGCATTATCAATAAAGTGAATAAATTTTGAGGTTATTGTGGCGTGATAACGGCCATTTTTCGTTTTTGTTGTGCCTTACACTCTACATGGGTGTGTTGGTGTGTGTATATGTGTATGTATGTGTGTGTGTGTGTGATGGTAATGCTGTGTAAATGGCGCTGTTAATTAAAATATCACAGACAAAACCCACTTGGCCATCTTGTTGCATGCCCCTTGCCAACAACAATTAACTGATTAAGTGTTTAAGTGTTTAAGCCACATGGCTTAAATCTCGTTACCCGTAACGCGTTTAACGCGGCCCCCAATGCGTTGGCTACAAACTATTTAAGTTGCGGTATTGAGCTCCATAATACACTCTTTTCACTACAAAAATGTTGACCTTTTTCCTTACTTTATTCCACAAAGTCAGACCGAAACAAATTTCGGTTCCGATTTCGCTACATCCTGAAAAACAACTTTTTCGGTAAAAAATATTTAATTTTTTTAAATTTAATATGTTAAAATCTAAAAATATATTAATAAATATGCACAAACGTTTGTATATATTAGAACTCAAACTAAACAAACGTTTTTCTGTATTTTTATTGAGATACACCTAACTTAAGTTGTACGTTTTTTTACCGACCTTTTTTGTTAAAAAAAACTAGGTGTCGTGTGGGCAGTCGGAATCAAAAATCCGTCGGCCTTTCAGCGGTGCTCACCAATGTATGTACAATGTACATGTCCTATATCCTATGTCAGTCAAATGCTAGTAGGCATTATAGTACGAAATTATAGAGAGTGTGACTAGATTCCATGAGAACATAAGCCGATGGCATTTTGGTTTGAATGGTTGATACACCGACGTGTCGATGAAAAGTGTAGCATTTTTAGCATTCGCAAAAAATATTTTTTTTTACTTAAAATTTAAAAAAAAAAAAAAATTTTTAAAAATATAAAAATAAAATAAAAAAATAAAATTTTTAAAAATATAAAAATAAAATAAAAAAATAAAATTTTAATTTTTATATTTTTTTTTCATTTTAAAAAAATTTTGAAAAAAAAATTACACAATGGCCGTTAATTTACAGATTTTTGCCGCCAACATCGGCGAAGCGAACCGCGCGCTGGTACAAAAAATTTATGTATTTTATATGCATTTTGTACGTATTTTGTACCAGCGCGCGGTTCGCTTCGCCGATGTTGGTGGCAAAAATCTGTAATTTTTGAGCTAGGTGAGATATCGGGTTCAAACTTAAACTATATATTTTCAATACTTCAAAGCATTTTTTGCGAGAAAAATAAGAGTGGAAATTGAAATCGAAGTAAACTAATCGGATTTTTACTTTTATTACTTACTTCTATTTTAGGTGTTTTTGGCCTACTTAAATAGGCACAAAATGTTAAAACTGTCAACAAACGAGTTCATTAACCACAAATTGCTAAGAATCGTTCAACTGTAGCATTTCTTTTCTCATTTGTTGCTTTTTGTTTTTGTTAGCTATTTCGTTTGTTTTCCCACCTGAAGTTCGATAAACGCATTTGCGAATTAGTTGGTTCAACGTTTGTTCATCTGTCTGTCTGTCTGTCTGTGGATTTGTTATTTACCAAATGTCTTGAGTCAATTTCGTGGGATGCACATAATTATGGCATATGTGTAAGCGTTAACAGTCAATGTTGGCCACGTTCCCCTCGCTTCGATCTCTCTCTCTCTCTCTTTCTCTTTCTCTCTCGCTCTCTCTCTTTGTTAGCTGTTATTCCAATAAACTGGTCGACACACTCGGCAATTGTTTGAACTATGAAATTCCCATCAATAGAAATTTTCAGAATTTATGCAAAACGCCGCTGATGCAACACACAAACAAACAAACAAATAAACAAACAAAACATAACACACACACAAATTTTGACACCTCATGTGTGTGTGTGTGAGTGTGTGTATTGGATGAGTTATAATATGTTAATAGCTGCCGTTTGCATGTTTACATTTTGAATAATTACCGTTATGCGTTTGCATGAAGTATTGTTGTTGTTGTTTTCAAATGAGCTATATTATGTATTGCAGCATGTTTGAAATAAGTACGATTAGTTGTTGCAATCAACTTGACACAGAGAAAGAGAGAGAGAGAGAGAGAGAGAGAGAGTGAAATCAACATTCGCATCATTGCAATGTGTCCAATTTCCATTGAGCGGGTTGAGTGTATGACATCAGCTCCAAGCACCTTTCGCATCATGCTCATGCCCATTAAAAATCAACCCCTGACAGAGTCAAATTCTTCCTTCCTCTAGACACTCTCCCCTCCCCTCACTCCCCTCTCCGCCCTTTTCACACAGCAGGCAGCCAAATGAGCGAGCTGAGCGAACGTTTTAATAAATTTGTAAACAGATTTGTTAATTTCAGCATTAAATTTTGATGAGAATTTGGCCATATTGTGCACGAAGCAACTTGTGTGTGTCTGTATGTCTGTGTGTCTGTGTGTGTGTCCTGGCGTTGGTGTTAAGTATGCGTGTTCAACACAAATAACGATAAAAACACAAAGTTAACTGCAAATTCGTGGGATGAGAAGAGAGTGAGAGAGGCAGCAGCAGCAGAGTTGGATTTTTAACTTTACTCTGTATCTCTATCTCTCACTAGCTCTGTCTCACTCTCTCTGTCCCTTTCTCTCTCTCTCTCTCTCTTATTGTATGCGCTTAAAGGCATTGTAAGCCAACCAACAACAATGTCGACAAAAGGCGTAAGAATTTAATGAAAATCATTAACAAAGTGTAGCTGAAACTTTAAGATTGACAGGGGATGATAGGCAGGGAAGGAGAAGGAGAAGGGTGAGGGCAACGTTGTAAGCAAGTTTATGATGAGCCACGAAAATTAAGACTACAAATGTTTGTTTGGCTTAAATGAGTTTGCCAGTCAGGTCGCTGTCATCTTGTGTGTGTGTTTCAGGGCTCAACCAATAAAAATGGCACAGAACTGACGAAAAGTTTTCAACTTGAAATGATGGAACTGTCAAGGGGGTGAGTCGAGGAAAATATGACAATAGGGGTGGAGGGAGCTTACATAATGAATGAACTGAACGGCCCGTGTGCTTTTTATGGCCATGTTAATTATTAGATTGAATTCCAAATGAGACTTTTGACTTTTTATTTCGCTTCGAATTTAAATGGTCAGCGCAAATGACTTTCACTGAGCCATCTAACGCTTTTGGGGTCATAACAAGGCCAAAAGCAACAGCAACAACAGGCATAAGTAAAATGGAACCAAGAATACTAAGGGAAATAAAAAACATTCACATTTCTAATTGCATTTGCAACAATTTCGTGCTGCTGTCGCGGTTGCAATTAACACGAATGTGCAAAAAATAAATGTTACCCACTTTTGTGGGCGGTTCAACGCCTATCAATGCTCTTAACAGTCGCGAATGCCTTCAACTTTGACTTTGTAATTCCCGCAATGGAATGTGCTAAAATTAAACGCGTCAACGGCATTAAGGCCAAAATGCCTAAACGATTCATGATTGTTTGTTGTGGCAAAGCGAAGCTGTGAAAAATAATCTGCATTAAGCTACACTTTACACAATTTTACTTACACAACTAATATATTTTCACAGATTTTTTAATCAGCTTCTAATTAACACTAATGATGATAACACTTTAAAAACACTTTCGCTTTTAAGAGCTATCGCATTCGAACAAGTTGCTGCCCCAAACTGAGTTATAAATGATTCGATTCCTGTCGGTTTTCATATCCGATGGTGAACATTTTTCACGTCCCGATAGCTCACGATTACGATGTTATTTTATTTTCCTTTATAATTCATTAATACAATTAATTATTTCAAAAATGTTTATAATTTTGAGTTATACTAAGTATAAATAAAAAAATTCTTGAAAAGTAATTTTAGTTATTTAAATTAAGCTATAAATATATTTTGCAAGTAAGCAAACTAATAATATTTATTTTCTATTATAAATGTTATTAAAAGTATCTTTAAGAGAGCAAATATAAAATAATAAATTTATGGTTATGCCGTCAATCGTTAAACTTTTCTGAATATCTAGAGGAATATATTTGAAAAGAAATCGCGATTCAATGTTTAAATAATTGATTTACCATCTAAAGCGTCACTTTATTACCCATCTCTTTCTCTCTCTTTGGAGCTTGCTTTATAACCGCAAAAATGCGGCATTTAGCTGCCACATTTTGTTGCGCGTTCAACTTTAAAACTTAATACGCCCCAAACGCGCCAGCGCTCAAAAGTAGGCAACACAATTTAAATAAATTTTCAGCTAATTTGTAAAATGAGCCCAGTGAAAAGTTTGTTTTTATTTCTCTTTCCCTCTACGCTTTCGCTTTTTGCTGCGATTTAAATATGCTGAGAGCTATTTAATATATATACATATATTTTTATATTAGGGGAGGCGGCTTAGGGCAGAGGGGTGGCTCGAGGGGCGGACAGTGCGTGACAGTTTTTTGGGGCCCGTCTCATTTCAATTTGTGTGTCGTGCTGTTTGGCTTGTTAGCCGCCCGCTGGCAGGACATGCCCCTGCCCCCCATCCTCAGACACACAGTGGACCATCAATGTTGTCTGCCTGTGGTCGACTGTCAACGCTGCGTATTGTTGTTGTTGTTGTTGTGTTGCGTGTTTCCGCTTTTTGACAGAGATTAAAAATTTTTCAATTTTCCATAGCATAAGCGCAACTCGCAAATCGCAGAGTTTCGTTTGTTTAGCAGAGGGAGGGAGGGAGGGGGTAGGTACTGCTTATGCAACCAGGAAGTTGTTGTGCCTTCACACACACACACACACACACACACACACAGCTGTGAACATTAGCTGTGATATTATAGCATTTTTGTGGCTTTCTTCTTTGTTGTCCTTGGCCAATGGCAAACGGAGATTAATGTTTTGGTTAGTTGCCAATAAGGCCAACAAATGCACAGCCAAAAATAAATACACACACACACAACTCAAAACACACAAGGCGAAATGTAGGACAGTTTGCTTTGTTATTTTGAATAAGCTCAATCAAAGGCCACGCAAACGAGCTTCATGTACGCTAGCGCGTTTTTCAATTAACTTAATGTGCATAAAAAACATGTCGAAAATCGCACACACACATATGTATATATATATAAACTACTCGCCAAAGTAAAACGAGCAGCATACTGGCGGGCAAAAAAAAAACAACCGAGCAAAGCGTTGAAAATTTATGACATTTTGTTTTTTTATGGCCAACAGCGTCGGTGTCGATATCCGATATGCGCTCGATTGGCCCACAGGTGCTGCAGGGTAAAAATACCTGTGTGTGTCAGTGTGTGTGTATGTGGGTGTGTGTGTGGGGGGTAAAGAGAAGGAGCTGCGCTGTCAATTCAATCAAATGCTTCATACATCAATGGACAGCGACAGCATTGCTTGCATATGTACCAAACACGTATGCAGATGTGCCACATTTTGATAGGAGAGAAGAGAGGAGAGATGAGAGAAGAGGAGAGGAAGGGAGGCAACCCTTTGCAAAAAACAGAACAACAACATACTGTAACATCATCTAGTACAACGGCAACACTAACAAAACACGAACGATGCCACTAAGCGACAGTAAAGTGCAAAATTCTTTGCATGAAATGTCGATGAAATTCATAAAAACAGCTCACGTTTTATTGAAATAAAATATTTATGTAATGGACAGTGAACTGTTTGTTGTTGTTACTGTTACACTCACTCTCACTCTCACTCTTACTGTTACTGTTATTACTGTTATTGTTGTTGTTGTTGCTGTGGCTGAGGCTGAAGTTTAACATGCGCTTAAAAGTGGGCAGCAGCAAAACATGCAGATGGAGTAGCTACATATGTACATATGAATGTAACTGGATCTCTAACCAACGAATTTGTATAAGCTACCCCTCGATATGTTACCCCCTTTCCACTTTCCACTAAGGTCACCCTCTGTGTGTGTGTTGTTGTTGTTTCTGTTGCTGTTGCGGTTACATTTCAAGTCGTAAATTTGTCGCACGTAAAGGTTTAAGCAGCCATGTTACGATCCCTCCTCTCACCCATCTCCTCCCCGCCCTCTGCTGCCTTGCGTTGCGTGACTAAAAGGTTCATCAGATAGCCCAGAAAATTATGTTTCTTCGCTCGCTGCCCACTTACCACCCCTCACATCCTGCTGTCCTGCGCTCCGCTCCGTCTACCTGCCTCGTCGTGTGGCAGAGTCAAAAATTCATTGAATTGCGGCCGCTGCATTATTAATAAGCCCGACAAAATTGTTGTTGCCTGCTACTTGGGAACACTTCGTGGATGATGTGCTTTTTGGCTGTGCTTTGCTCTGAGGCAGCAGGAGCAGCAGGAGATGCGAATAAGGATAAGGGGCATGCCCCCAAAAACTGCAAACGCAATTGAAACGTGCGACGGCAACTTTAACAGTCGTCTTGCATTTATTTCAATTTACCGTCTACTGTCTACGATTCCATACTAAATGTTGTTGTTGTTGCTATTATTGTTGTTGCTGTTGTTGTTGTTGTTGTAGTGATACTTTTGTTCATGGAGCAGTCACAATTCTTTTGTCTTTTAACTGCCTTTTGGGGCTGTCGCACGTTTCTTCTCCTTTTGCCTTCCCTCTCTTTCGCTTTGCCTTTGGTTTTACTTTTGGCTTGTCTGCGCTTGAATTTGCCTGCCACACGAAACGTTGCATAGTTTTTTGGGGCTGTGCGATAAACAAAAGAAATGGGAAACGTGGCAACGTAGGAAAGGCAAAAAGGAATGAGAGTGAGGAGGGCGGCTTGAGTTTTGGCTTCTTTGTGAGTTTTTGGCTAAAGTGCCGCAGCAATTGATTATGAGAAGCTCTTCAGCACAGCAATCAATGAACTGATATCGAATGTCCTTGAGAAGTTTAACGGAAGTTCCGGTTTTTGTGATTTAACAAAAATTCGTGATAAGTAAATATTCTAGAATTTGAAAATTAACATAAAAAAATAAATAAAAGAATAATATTTGAGTGTAAAATAAACTGAGATTCTAAATCTCATAATCAAATTGATTTTCTGAAAAGTTTGGCAGTTAAATTTCAGGTTTGAGGCAAAAATCTTAATTTTAGAACCAATTTTCTTAGTGTAATAAATATTTAGCATCTCTTTCTTTCCTTTTAACTACTGCTACAATTTTTAATATGAAAATCAGTTAAAATATAGAAACCTTTTTATAGTGAGTGAGTTTGTTTGATAAAGTTACGGCAGTTAAACTTCAATTTTTAGATAAACATTTGAATTGTAAACCTCAATTTTTGTTTGTTTATTTAAAGGTACCTTATTATTTCTTTTCAAACTCCTGCTGCTAATTGTCGTTAAAGATCATTTATTATTTAATTTCTGACAAAGTTACGGCAGTTTGTTTGCAGTTTTGAGACAAAAACTGAATTTGGCATCTGTTTTGATTGTTCTAATAAATAACAAACACCTCAATCTTTCTTTTAAAACACCTGCTACTTATAAAGATCATTCATTAGCACTTATAATGTAAGCAATCGGATAAGATATAGAAGCCTCTTTATAGTCGAAGTGAGTTTGTTTGGCACAGGGCCAACGCAGGACATGTGCAAATGTTTTTTGCATTGATTGATTTTTCATTACATATGAACGACATCCGCTGGGGCCAATGGGCGGAAGGGGGAGCGGAGAGGGAGCCAGGACATGCAAGGCATGGTCACCATGGACATTAAACTCTTGTCTGTGTGTGTGTCTTTGCCTGAATGTTTACCACTTCCGGTTTCCGCAACAGCAACAGTCGACCAATGAAATCGGCAACAATGGCAAACGGCAATTGCAACTGCAACTGCAACTGCAACAGCAGCTGCAATTTGTTGAGCCAGAGCCAGATACTGAGACTGAATTGCTGGCAGTTGCAGCAGCAATTGTGACAATGAAACAACTGCATTTTTGGCAGCACACACATACAGAGGGAGAGAGAATCGTTTGTTTCACATTTCCGTCACACTTGCGAACCGCCCACATGTGTCAATGTGGACAAGTTCAGTTTAAGCGAAGCTGCCACACGATTGCCGTACAGGACCAGCATCAGCATCAGCAGCAGTTACAGTAACAGGACAAAGGCAGACTGGGCATTTGCCTGCCCTGTAGTGGAAAGAGAGAGAGAGAGAGGTGGTGAGGGGAAGGGACCTTAGTAGGGAATTGAGGATATCTTGGTGCCTCTGCTCTTTGACACGCGCTCGATTGCAATTTCGTTTTTGCATGTGAAAATGTGTACAAGTGTGCAAGTGTGCAAGTGTGTGTGCTAGCAAAATGTATAAAATGACTGGCAGCCGGCAGCCCGCACAGCAGTACCAGCAATTCCTCCCCCCTCTCATCCTGCCTATCCCTTGGCACTTTGACCCCTTGCACTATGGGCAATTTTTCGATTTTTGAGGCATTAACTCTAAACACAAAGCTAGAGCTTTGAAATGTTGTATGACGTTAGTTGGAATAAGATACAATTTTGGATTTTTATACCCTATAATTAAAAAATAGCTAAAAATAAAAAATAAGTATATTGTATTCGTTTAAATGTATGCAACAGGGAGGAAAGGAAGCATCTCCGACCCTATAAAGTGTATATATTCATGATCAGCATCAACAGCCGATAAAGTCATGTCCGTCTGTCAGTTGGTGTGAGTGCCTAGATCTCAGAGACTATAAGTGCTAGAGAAACCAAATTTGACACACTGACTTCTATAAGCCCCACGCAGATCAAGTTTATTTAAAATTTTTGCCACGCGAAAAGCAACCACACGCACAGTTATTAGAATATTACGTATTTTTTGGCAATCAACGCTATCTATTATTAATAGCTTTTATCATACTTAATCGTGACAGGATCGGCCAACCATAACGGTAGTAATGGCTGACTTAACTTTCAAGCAATGTAAGAGCCTAAAAGCTTGTAATACAAATGTTTAGTCGGGAGTTCGACTATAGCCTTTCCCACTCCATTCCTTTCCCCCTCTCCATCAGACACCAAGAAAATGAAAGTTAACTTGTAAGCATAAAGCTATAGACTTGAAATTTTGCATGTTCGTAAGTTAAACTGAAGTAGACTTAAGAATTCTTTTACTTTTTTGATTCGATCAAATCTTCATCCTCCTCCCCGTCTGACTCTGCGAAGGGATTCGATTTTCTATCATAAGCTTCAACTACAGACATGTGGCCACAAAAATACTAAATACAACTAAATTTAAATCAAACCCATAATAAAAAATAAATAACTCTTTAGTATATTATATTATTTAAATGAATGATATTTAAACATTCGGACAGTTTTCAAGCAAAAATATTGGATGCCCAGTCCAGCATGGACAGCTGACTTAAAATTTTTTATAATCATTTTTTCTGTAGGATCGACATTTTTTTACAGGAATTTGTAGCTTAAGTTTAAAAATGTTGGTCCAATAGTTATGCGGTTTGTGCCACGAAAACGGGAATTGTCCCTATATGCTTTGTGTGTTGCACTGTGTGCCAAATTGCTCAAATGTCCCGCAAATGCTGTTCATGGGCCATTTGAGGCTCCAATTCGCTTTAAAGTAACATTTTTCATTTGCATCGCCAGTGCAAATGGTGTGTGTGTGTGTTTGTGTGCGTGTGTGTGTGTGTGTGTGGGTGCAAATATGCAATATCCTGTGCGGCGACAGCGACTTGAAGTCTTTGTCCCTGTGAGATGTCGCTGTGCCACATCTCTGAATTGAGCGCACGAGTGCCAATGTTTGTCATTTTCGAGGCCTGTTAATTTTGTACTAAAATCGATTTTTCATACGACCCGTTGTCCCGTTGTCTCACGCCCCCAGCATTGATCGTTTTGCTTCAGACTGTGTGACTGTGGAAAATTGCCGGAAAATATTGAATGCAGAGTCTGTGTGTGTGTGGCAATGTGTCTGGCATTCCCATGTGTGCGGCATGTTTAACCTCGTTTGCAGGCAGCAACAACGACAACAACAACAATGAGTCCAAATAGAAGTTGCAACAGAAACACAAAAACAGACACTAACAGAGAGAAAGAGAGAGAGAGAGAGACAGTTGTCTAATGTTTTATTGCTGCTTGCAATTGCTATTTTGGCCTCAGACGTCGTTTGCAAGCTGCATGCGGCATGCTGCAAGTCGCAAGTGGCAAGCACCAATTGCAATTGTATAAGACTTAAATTAATTAATTTGCCACAGAGACACACACACACACACACACATGCATATAACTCTCCCACACAGACAGGGTAAATCCTTTGGCAAGTGTCTGGCCTAATGAGTTGATGCCGCTCAATGCTCGAGCTTGCCACGTTGCCGTGGCAATTGGCGTCGCTTATGAAACGGCCACAGTGGCTGCCAAAAAGACGCTGCTTAGTTAACAAACAAGTCCGCTGCAGATATACGACTGTCAGATATCACGTAAAAAATATGCACATATGCTAATCTAGCAAAACAAAACACGTTTAATTCCTCATCTCTCATCTTTATTAATATGATACGTATATATTAAAACAACAATAGTTTAATGTAATTTCAGAAGAAGTATTAACATTATTTTATTATATTAATTAATTATTTAAAGCTGTTCAACTTTTTTTGATTGAAATTTGGAGATGATAATTAAAATTAATAGTTTATTAAGTTTAGTGAATAAAAAATAAAATAAAAATATTATTATTTCTGTTGAAAATCATATTTGTCGATAGTATTAATTATTGTTTTTAGTTCTGATGTAAATCCAAATAGCGAATCGAGTTTAATATCAAAATATAAAAATCGACAAAAAAAAAAATTAACCGAGTTGTCGATATGTCTCCAAATATTAACGATATATTGGGTTTTTCCAAAATAACGTTTTTCCAAACGTAGTTGTGAATACAAAATACAGGTCGAAAATCAAAACATCTTCCAATTTTCACTACTTGCCAAAACTAAAAATAATTTTATGCATAATGTTATTTTGATCATGATTGGGTCTAAATTTATTCTTCATTCAATTATTATTATGATAATTTTTTTAAAGTAAATTAAAAATTTTAAACCGTACAATCAACTTCTTTTGTCATAATAAGTATACAACAACCCTTTTAACCCAACTTCTATCTAAAACAATTCATTCAAAATAATTATCGAGTTAATGTTATCGAGTTAAAATGTTTTACATCACTTGTTTTTAGTTTTCAGTCTCTGCTCTCTGAAAATAAGAGACTTTTTTGAAACTGCCTGAAATCGAGTGTCAATCTAAAATCACTCAACAAACGATGCTCTTCGAAATGTTATCGATAGTACCGCCGATAGTTCTCTGGTTTGTCATCAGCCACAATTTGCGGGCCATCAGATAGACACAAAGCGAACTTGAGGGAACTTGGGAATCAGATGTATACGTAACAGGCGCACAATTAGATGTCTCTTCGGTGCTTGCTCTTTGATGCTGTCTTGTGGCCCAGTTTGTGTCTTGTCTACCTCCCCTTATCGCCCTCTCCCCTGGCTCCTTCGTCACCACTATCTCTGCAACATGCCAAAAAATTGCCCCTTTAGAGCAATTTGTGGCAATCGGGAAATGGGCAGAAAGAAGTCCAAGCGATCCCCGACGCTGCATTAGCTTCAGAATGTGGCAAGGCGACACTTTTGCGTTTTTCGTAATTAAATTAGTGCCACTGTCCGAGCATTAGTTACACTTACCACCCACACACACTAAGAGAAGCACAGAGAGAGAGAGAGAGAGATGGAGAGAGAGGGAGGGAGAGACATGACCACTATACACATGGCATGCTGGCAGTTTAAAGTTGGCCACAAACCTCAGACAGGATACGCAGGACGAGATGGAGCGGCGAGTGGAATGGAATGGGAGGTAAACATGGACATGGACATTGTCAGCAACTGATTTTGTGAAAATTTTAAACGTTTTATTTGTTCGTTACGGATTTCACAGTTTTATTTCAGTCAGCTTTGTTTTGTGGCATTTTGCGGTTAGCAACTCTGTCCAAGCCTTTGTGTGTCTGTGTGTGTGTTCAGGCCACGCCCACATTTAGCTGTTTGCCTTCTGCCTTTATGTATGTGTGTGTGCGGGCATTTGAAGAGCTTAGGTAGCTACTTAAGATTCGTTCTCTGTGTGTGAATGTGAGTTTGTTTGTTTGTAGATTGTGATTCTTGCTGTATTTGAGCTGCTTTTTTGTTGCAAAAAGTGTGACTGCATTCATTGATTGCCGTACAGTGTGACCTTAGCACGCTTTACAATTGTATTTCGACTCTACTTTTTTGTATTTTAACTTCTTCTAAGCTCAATTTCATTTGGTTGATAAAACTGGCCAACAGACAATTCCCATTTTTGGGTATACTCCCTGTTGTTGTTGTTGTTGCTGTTATATTTGGCATTGTTGTAGTTGTTTTCGGCCCTGTTTCTGCCTGCCTGCGCTTGTGTAAAACTATGTTCGAAGATTTACGACGAGATTGTTTCAAACTTTTTGATTTCGTCGCACCTTGCTCACAACTCTTGACTCTTCTCTCAATTCCAACTCTCTCCCTCTCTCTCTCTCTCTCTGCTAGCTGCCCTCTCCCCTGTCTCTGTTTTAGAAACAAGAGCATACTCGACCCGTGGCCTTTGGGATCTCCATTCTCCATTCGCTCGTTCGCTGGTCGATTTGTTTGTTTAGCTGTTGAAGCTCGCCAGAGAAGCAGGCGACGCGAATTGTCGACTCTGGCCACACTCACACTCACACACACACACACACAGTTAGAGAGAAAAAAGGATTAGGCAGTACGTGCATGTAACCGTTGTGCATTCGCCTATCCCTTGGCACCATTCCGATGCCCCTCTCACTCACCCTCTCCTCCCCGTGTCCTGCTGTCCCTGTCCCTGTCCTGCTGCTTGGACATGTTGCGGTGCAGAACCGTTTGTTTCTCTCTAGGCGAGCGCAATTTAAAGTGCCCTGAAGCGTGCCACACATACAAACACACACACTTGTACAATCACTCACACACACACACACTTATAGTGGTGTGCACGTCCTTGATGCCAACTTAATTACACGTAGCTGAGACCAAAGCACTCATTTTCACTTTTTCCTCGACCCGTTTGAGTCGAGTTAAAGCTGATGCCGATTATTATCTGGCATTTGCATTTGACTTGTGAGTACTCACATTTGAATTCGTATTCACATTCGCATTCGCATTTTCGAGTGCGATTTTAATACGCTTAAGTGCACTGGGCGCCCCTAAAACTATGCTATGAAAAATAGTTCAACAACTTTATTATGAAATTTTTCACAAGCTCTGACGCGACACGGCAGAAGAGAGAGGGCAGGGAGAGGCCAGAGACGGTCTGGTACAAGCTTGTTACCAGCAAAGACAGAAAAATAAATAAAAATAGCATTTATACATATGCACATCTGTGTGTGTATGTTGAGAAGTCGACTGAAGCGCTTGGCAAACAGAAACCAACAGAATAGAACAGAACAAGAACAAGAACAAGAGCCCGAAAACAGCAGCACAAAAGTAGACAGAGATTTGATGCTAAAGAGGATGAAACGATGAAACGAGGAAGATAGACAGAGAGAGAGAGACAGAGATAGACTGAGAGACAGTTACAAGACAAACTGACAAGTGTGCTTAGTGGGCCGTGCAAAGGTTTTCGAGTCTGAGCTGTGTGTGTAATTGTTAGGAATGCAACCGAGAGAACAGTTGATATTCATACGAATACCCGTAACTACATCTACGAATACAAACGTCTTTTCGACTATGAGTGCAGAATTTAGAGGCAGCCACTCATACTCAAGTGAAACGGGGCAGGCAGGTGTAATAGAATTGTTAGTGGCACAGATCTAAATTCGTTGGCAGACATACAGAAGATATTAGAGCTCTTAACTCATCTCAGTAAAAGTAGTATATGTATTTTAATAGTCTTAAGGCATTTAAGAAATGAAATAAATACTGAATATAAATACAGGTCACATCAAATGCAGAATGAAAGCAAGATACATCAATGAGATAGTAAACATATTAAATGAATAATACATATTTTCATAATCTATGAGAATATATCTCAGCCCTATAAACATAACAAAGATAGTTTCAAAACAAATGTATGATAACTGTCGGATTGAACAATTTATAGAATAACTCTTTGAAATAAAAGCCAGAGAGTGTTTGGTTTGCTACCTCTGTCAAATGAAATATTTCAGTGGTGTACCAAATAAATTGCTCAATAAATTAAGATAAAGATAAAATTTTACTTACTTTAACAGAATATGTTAGTTATATTTTATAAAATATTTTTATTAGAAAGAAAGAAAAAAATAATCTCAAATTTATTACTATGTATACCTTATATGAAATTTATAATCACATTGATAAAACAGCCCTTAATGATGTTAAATACTTAAAAATGATTGCATTTCAAAGCGTTTTCCTATCAATTTGCATAAAATTGACATCAAATGTCAGTGTCGAAATTAATTTCAGATGTACTCGTATTCATTAATTAATTAACATGCAAACATTTTGTTTCTTATTCCCTTCATGTCACTCCCTCTTTTTTCCGTTCCCTCGTTATCCATCAATCTGTCTCCCTCCACTTCTTCTATTCTGGCGCCTACTTAAATAATACATAACGTAACTGATTAAGTAGAAACAACAGTGATTGTCATTTGAGCGAGGCTCTTGCTAGTTATAGTGATTACATACACATAGATAGTTAGCACTTGATGGCTGGTATCTGTAGTAATTTGTACGCTTTGAGGAACGGCCTTAATAGCGTAAGTCGGCTGTCAGCAATCGCCAGAGAACAGAGACAGAGACAGAGACTGAAACAGTAGAGAAACCGAAGAGAAACATAAACTTACAGCCCAACGTATCGTTAATGTGCTTGTAAGCCAAGGGCTGCTGAGGAAAGGGGGATTTGTGACTGGAATGTGAGTGGAGAAGGGGACTTGAATGGAAATGAAGGCTCTACTCGTACACTCACTCACAGAGAGAGAGAGTAGAGGGGTTGGACAGAGGGAGGGAGGGGGCCCGAGTTGCATGCGCTTAATGCAAATCCTTGAAACCACTTGCGGCCCACTCGAAATTTTTAATTTTTGCCACAAAAGCCGCACTCGACAGAACTCGAGGCGCATCAACCAACCAGCCAACAACTCGACACAGGCACAACCATGTGTGTGTGTGTATATATTCGTGTGTGTGTGTGTGTGCGGGATTGCCGTTGCAAGTTGCAACTGTTGCAATGGGCATGAAACAGAAACACTTTGGGCTGTCATGCACCTAGGCGGAATTACAAGTGTGAGCATGTTCGTTTGTGGGTGTGTCATTGTGTGTGCAAGTGTGTGTGCGAGTGTGTGTGTGTGTGTGTGGTTGCATTTGCCGCAGTAACAGATAACACAGCGTTGGCCAGAGCGGAAAGAAAGCGCTCAACGGGCGTGGCATAATTTGCAAATAGTGTGGCAAAGTCTAACGAAAGCCAACTACGTAGATACTCTCTAATTTTTTGTATTAAATATAATTTACTATCAAGATTTGCCTTTACTACTCCCTAGCAGCAGGAGCAATAGAAATCACAAGCATCGAACAGCACTTTCTATGCTGGTCGCATTGCTATGCTTTGTATCAGCACTTAGCAAAATGTAGCACTAGCAAATAAACTTAACGATATGCACAAAAAAGCAGAAGACCAACCGATATTTTCAACTACTGATACTGCTATAGTTTTATTTTAGTATTTGCGTTATTTAAGCTACTCCCGTAGTATAATGAAATTTGGTAAAAGGTTCGGTTCTGTGGCTCGTACCAATTTTTGATCGGTTCGCAAACCCGTTCAAATAACCCTTGAAACTTAAGCTTGGCTCATTATCCAGAAAAAAACATTTTTTTTATTGGTTGCATTTTACCTTGATACTTTCTATTAATTCCGTTTTTATTTTTTTAAGCCCATTTGTTTTTAATTAAGCTAACTTAAGTTGATGATTTGAATATGACAATTTATTTTATGATTATTTTTGGAAGTCTCAAATATCTGCGTGATATAAGAAAACTATGAATTTGATTTAAGTAATATTATTTAGTTAGGGTTTAAATTTTAAAAAATAGCAATGATTCAGTTCATAATCCGGTTCGAATAGCTAAAAAATCCAGAATCGTTTTTTAGCCTTTTGATATTGCATATATGATATTGGAGAGCATTAAAAAGCCAACTTTGGGCTCATACATTGCATTTTCATTGCTGTTGACTAACTGTGCATAGTGCAGCAAAGTTGCAAGTGTGTGTGTGTGTGTGTGTGTGTTTGCTGGCAAACTTACTCATAACGCGTACAGCTCGGCGCTCATTGCATTCGTGAACTTTATTAATAATGGCGCCCAGCAACATGAGCGCCAGCTTCAGCCTCAGCCTTGCAACGCCATCGTCATCTCCGTGTTCTGTCCATGAGCTCGTCCAAGTGTCTGTCTGTCCGTCTGTCTGTCTGTCCCGTCTATGTGTCTATCTACTCGTATATGTGTGAAAATCGGCGAGAAAAATTGCAGCAGCAGTTGGCTACAAAAAAATAAAAGAAGTACTAAAAAAAAGGTATGCGAGGTTGAAATATAACAACATAAAAGCAGGCAAACAGCAGAAGCTGGCAAATAAAAAGTGACACAAAAAAAATAATAAAAACAAGTGGCAAACGCTACAGCGAGAAAAGTCGACTGTGAGAGACCCTGTAGTTTAAAAAAAGTGTAAAGAAAACACAATTATTAATAAAAAATAATCATTAATGAAAAATAATTCAATTTTCAAATGCTGGTTTGTAACCTCGGAGTCTTGTACCATCTAACTAATCGGAAAATATTTACCAAATTAAAAAATATCTGTATTCTTAATGCATATAAATTAGTTCAATCTCTATGATTTTTTCACCACACATCTGCAGAAGATGCGGTAAATTGTAAAACAATCTTAATCTGCTTAGGATAAACTTTCTGATCACCTAAAAGACCCTTTGCGCTTTTTAAGTACAGGGTCTAAAAAAAAAGAGATGCGCTCAGATGAGATGAGAAGAGATGAGAAGCGATGAGAAGAAGCAGCAGCAGCAACTTGCACTGCAAATTATTATTTTTGCCAGCGGCTGGGCTGAGCGGGGAGGGGAGTGGAGAGGTGTAAGCAAAGGGGAAAAGCGGGCAGAGCTTAAGGAGTTAACGTAGTTTTTCCATATAAATAAATTAAAGCTGCTTTAAGGCAAAGCAGGCGACACACACACAGTCTCAAACACACACATTAACGTGAGCAATGATGGCATTCATAATTATGATGCCACTCCCTGTTTTTCAGATGCCTCGCAAAGACATTCATCTTTTGGCATCTGCAGCTTCCCCTCCCACCTCCCTTCCACCCTCCCTTTCGTCCTGCAACCCGTAGGCAATGCCTTGTGTCCTATGTCCTGTGTTTCGTGTCCTCTGTGGCTGCTTTCTAAGCTGCCATCGCATCGCATCACTCAGTCAAAAAATTTCAGCGCGTCAAGTTGTGTTAACGGCAACAACAACAATATGAGCAACAACAACCACAACAACAACAACATGGCTAACACTCAACGCGTCTCTCGGTTTTCGCTCAGCTGTGCTAATTACAGCTGACAGTTTTCTTTTGCTCCTTGCGCACAACGTGACGTATGAGCAATGTACGTGCGGCAATTAATAAACGATGCGAGCAGCAAAAGAACAAGGGCCAAGGAGGAAAGGGGGAATGGGAAGGGAAATAGGAAGGGCAAAGGGAAGGGGAAAGGGAGCACTTTGTGTAGCGACAAAACTCTGATATTGATTTTTGTTTGCCTGCGTAATTGAATTTAGATGCATGTATTTGTGTTCAATTGCAGAGCTACCCGTTTTGTATTCCCCCTCTGCCCCTGTCCCTACCTCTGCACCCTATTTCTATTAATTAAGTGCGCTCTGACCTGAAAAATCAAAAAGTTGACAGTATAAATTACAAACACAGGCAGCGGAGGCAGCGGGCGGGAAAACAACTCGAATTGCCAACAATCAGTGTGGCACCCACAAAAAAAAAAATAGAGAAGGACATCAAATGGCCAAGGAGCTGGAGGTGGAAAAGGAGTGGGGTGAAGGGGAGAAGAGTGGGAGAAGAGAAAGGCAGTTGCAGCGCAGCAGAAAACTGTCAAGAGTCTCATTAATTGAACAAAGCATTCGAGTGGAGCCAACAGTCAACCATAGGCTCTGATGAGGGTGCTACCAACAACAGCGGTGGGAGGAGAGCAGAGGGAGGAAGGGAGGGAGGTAAGTAGGGAGGTAGGCTGGAGTGGGGGCAAATAGCAAATTAGCAACAGCAGTTTGAGTGGCCAGCAAATGAGCAAGCAATTTTTTATGCGACGAAATAAGATGACAACAACAAGAAGCTGCAATTGTAGCAACTGTGGCAACTCTGTGGCAACTCTTGTAACTTTTCGCCGTTTTGTTTGTTGCGCCAGGCGACTTTTAAGCAGTTACCCCTTTTTCGACTTCCTCACTCCCCCCGCTCTTACTAGAACTCTATTTGCCAGGCAGCGAAGCGACAATGATGATGATGCTGCTGCTCGCTGCAGCTCCTCCAACAACCGAGCTCAGTTCAGTTCCTCAGTTCCTCAGTTCTTCAGTCTCGGACTCTGGTCCTGGCGCTTTGTGTGCTTCCGTTTCCGATTTTGTTAGTTTTTCTTTCGAGTAGACCAAGTAGCACAAGGACAAGGCAACTACTATTGCCAACTGCTTCGTATTTCACTTCAGTATGAGAAAGGGGGTGAAGGGGCTGGTAGGGGGTTACTTCCTGTTGCCCCCTGCCCGCTTATGCAACGAAATGTTTTCCAAAGCGGCACTTAAGCGCACTTTTTGCCACAGCAAATATGTTACCTCATCTTTCTCTTTCTCTCCCTTTGCCAGTGTCTCTTTCTCCTGCTCTCAAGCAATTTCATTTGACCATTTGGCCATTTCGCTCGCTGCTTTATGGCTTGCACTTTGCTATTTGGCTTGCACGCTGAGGTAGCATCAGCGTAATTGCGGTTATTTCACCTGTCGAAAATAAAACAAAATGCAGCCGGGCGAAAACAAGTTGCAATTTGTACTTGACTCGTACTCGCAGTTGCAAACAGTTCAATTTCGCAACGTTGACAAGTTTTGTGGCATGTGCAACGCCCACTCAACACACATAGACACACACAACATATACACACACAGACACACACACACACACACACACACATATATATTGGCACGCCTTGGCTTCGACATCGTCTTTAATTCCAAACAGAAAAAGTCAATTTTCTGGTAAATTTGCTGGACTCGTTATAACTCTCAATCACTTAGTTTTCTATTTCCTACAGTTACCCCCAATAGTGTGTGTGTATCTGTGTGTGTGTTTGTATTTTTTCGTGTTTACTTTTTTTCAATATGGTTGCTTGTTGAATTTGTGGGCAGTGCAAAAGGAGCTGGAACACTTTTCTTTTTGGGCCATTTCATAAATGCAGCCATAAATCAGCTTTCAGTTTGCCACGAATTGATTTTTAACTTTTGTCGTGTCGTTTTCCTTTTTCATTTCCTGTCGCTTCCCTCCCCCTGCCCCTGCCCCTGCCCCACCCCCTCTCCTGTCTCTTTGCCCCTTTGCATTCTTATCGCATTTCTTTGGCTGTTGTTGCTTGTTAACAGTTTGCCTTAAAAAATGAATGTTATTTAATATTTCATTTCATGTTCACTTTTCTCTTTTCTTTCTTTTGCTCTTGCTTTTGCTTTGCTTGTTCTCCTTCTACTTTTTCTTTTTGCTGTCCGCTTTTAATCAATTTCTGGTGTCATTTTATGCCAATTATTTGCTTGTCAGCTGCCTCAGCTTTTGTTGTCCTCATTCTTGTTGTCAGGTTCTATTGATATGCACATTTGTTGCTTAAGTGATTTAACTTTTACTTGCATGAATTTGGAATTTTATCACAACTTCACATTTTTGTGCTGCCAAATTCCTTTGCCGTATATTGTAAACCATTTTCAAATATTTTATTAAATTTCAAAACTAAGTATTTACATTTTTCATTGTACTTTAAACTTTTCAATATGGTTTACTAAGCCAGCCAATGATTTTATATTTATTCAAATAAATTAATAGAGATAAGGAATCGCAGATCGTTTGCAGGGATCTTTTAAAGGAAATAGCACTGCTTGCATTGACGAGCACAATCATATCAAGCGGTGTACTGCTTTAAATTCTTGCACCTATTCCTGTGCCAAAAGTATGTATTTTTATTATTTTAGTTTGTGAGTACAGGATTTTAAATAGTCGAACAATTGCGAATACAGTCCTTTTACATATTTAATGTTACATTTTATAGCAACATGCTTTATTTATGACTTTGGTGTCTAATGGTATAATCGTTAAATTGCTCATAGCTGGAATTTCAATAGATGGACAGGTAGAGCAAATACAAAATTGAAAAGATATAGTAAAAGATAAAGCGAGAGATGATTTAAATATCCAGACGGGTAGACGAGTATGTAAATAAATTCAAACAGTAAATTACTTGAGTGGACATGAATCTATTTCCTATCCGAAGTTTTCACTATTGCAGACTTATATGAAAAAATGACATAGAGCAATTTGAGTACAAGATACAGAAAGACTCTTCAATTTAGGTAATAATCAGTTTACTTTATTTCAAAGAATTCAAGTTGAATCTTTCAGTAGGAGAAAAAATCTTAAAAGTTGTTCAGAGCAGAAAACTAGGATGCTGGAGATACTCTGGTCGATGGCCACTCGTATGGCTTTGTGGATGCTCGGACGGACAGACAGACGAACAGACGATTGTTGTTCAATGGTTTGTGATGATTGTGCCAGCTATAAGCATAAGCATAACTGCAGCTTGTGTACAGCTGTTGGCTTTAAGTTAACCATAAAAGTGCAGCAGTTCACATAAACCCATTTGGCAGACACTTTCGCTTTCGCTTTTGCCCTTAGTGTGGTTCGGTTCTACAACAAGTATTATTGCTCAATGAAAAATGACAAACACTTTGTCTACATATACATACATACACATATAGCTCTCTCACTCGTTTATTCTATCACTTTCTGTCTTTCTGCTACGCTTTTTAGAAATCTGTCTTTTGCTAGTCTTTTGTGATTGTCTTGTGCTGTGTGTGTGTGTGTGTGTGGGTGTGTGTGAGTCCATCGCGTGCTCGACAACACTTGACAGCATTGCAAGTGCAAGTGCAAGTGCAGCAAGGACACGAAGGACACGAAGCAGCTAAAGGAGTTTGCTGGAGTGGACTGAGCGAGTGCAGCGGCGAATGCTGCCACCAACTTTAAAGTGGATTTCCTTTGGATTTGTTGCGGTTGCGTGTCACTGACATTGCTTCACTATCGACTGGCTCTGGAGACTGGAGACTGGAGTAGGAACAGGACAGCGGGCAACACTTTGCTTTTATGTCTTCCGGCCAACATAAACACTTGAGTTGCTGTTGCTGCCGTCGAATGTCAAAAGGAGAGCAAAGCAAAGCAAAGTTTCACTGACAGTCATAGCCTTGGAAGAAAAAAAAAGACAGGAAGAAATACCATGACAAATGTCCTCGAATGTGTGTGCGTGTGTGTGTGTGTGTGTATAGCTAAAAGTTGGTGTTGGCATGACACAACTTTTGCAAGTTTTACAGCTAAACGCCTTGCAATTGCTAAGCGTCTGTCTGTCTGTCTGTCGATGCATCGTTGTGTCTCTGCCTCACCTGTATCTGTATCTTTTCCTGGCACGACGCACCCAAATGCGTGTAATGTGTGTCTTGTGGGTGTGTGTGTGTGTGTGCAGCCATTACTGCGTTTATTGGCTTAAAGTGTTTGACAATTCATTAAGTGGCAAGCTTGCACATTGACAGTGGCATCTGCTTTGGGTCTTGAGCTGCTTACAGGCGCGTAAATTGCATTGTCGGCATTTGCCGGGGATCAAATAGCTAAGCGGACAGACACGTTAATTTTCGGGGGCTTAAATTGCTTTGGGATTTGCAATTTGTCGGTGCAGAAGTGTCAACAAATTGCTGGGCATTAAATTGAGTTTGCATAAGCAGTGCAGCAAGCAGTTGCGACTGACATGATTGCTTGTAGTGAGTAGCTTTTGTCTGTCTAAAAAGTCATTTAATGCGATGCCCGAAAGTATGCTACATAAATATTTAAAGGCTGAATTTCTTTATGAACATAGTCACATGCTGCATCAGTTTTATTTCTTATTTCATCTATCATTTTGGAGTTTAATAATACAAAATTCGTAATTGTAGCTTTAAAAGCTCTAAGCTTTGATCAGATTGCAATATCGTATGAGAATTTCAGCTGTCTACAAATGCAGTTAATTAAGTGAACTACACATATATTCTTCATAGAAACTGCTGAGCTAAGCAACACACACACACAAAAACAAATCCACACATAATACACCCACACACGCACACACACACACACACACATGCAAACACGTGCCAAACTATAAAATAATAAACCAAATTTGTTCAGCAAGTTTAAGTGAAAATGTTAAAAGTAAAGTTTTTGCTACAGAAATAAAGACAAACATTGTTATCACCTACAAAACAGAGAACAGGCTGCCAGAGACTTACAGCAGCAACAACAATAGCTGTAGAGCAACAAGCAGGCCATCAAGAAGGCCATCAAACTGTTAAAGGGAGGAAAGGAGAAGGGCACATTGCCGTAGGGGTTGTTGTTCTTGTTGTTGTTGCTGCCGTTGGAGACGTGCAAATAAGTTGAGCAACAGAGCAAAGTAAAGGCAAAATATTTATACAAATAGGTTATGCAAACAAACTTAGACCAAGTCACACACACACACACACACACACATATATATAGAGGAAGAAAGGAGATAAGATGAAGGCGCTGCAGAGACGCATCCCGAAAGGGGACATCGGGATGTGGCACGACATGAGCTTCCCTCGCTGGCGCCAGACGCAGCAGGACATAATGAAGTTTGAGCTTGAGACTCAATGAAATGTCAACAACGCTGCTGTCTGTTATGCGTGGGAGGGGGGAGTGGAGGGTGGAATGAATTGGTAGGTGGGTGTATGAACTGGGGGATTGGCAGGAGTATGGCTTCAATTGCCTCGATGAAGATGATGCTGATGATGCTGATGGTATAAAAAACAGCGCTGAATGACAACTGACGCATATCGCATTACAAAGTGTGGCAGCAACATGCACAGCAACAACGACATAAACAAGGACAACAACAACGATAACAACGAAATGCATCAATGAAAATTGTTATGCGACAGCAAGAGGTTTAAATAGTACTACCATATCGTGCTTTTATCATTTAATTACAATAAATTAATTATGAATACGTTGGCACAGCGAACGAGAACCAAACTGGCAACTGGCAACTGGCAACTGAAACTGAACCCCAATCCAATTTTCTATGCGGGTGAATGTTGATTACATACAATATTCAAAACTCTAAGGATATGTCTCTACTACAAGTTATGTATATATACATGTGTGTATGTGTTTGTGTGTGTGTGTTGGTGTGCACATAAAACACGCAGCCGCAAAACATATTAAATTTATTATCAATAAATTTTCATTAGCTTCGTGTAGCAGTTAGACTAGCTATGCGTGTGTGTGTGTGTGTCTCTGGATATCGCACTCCAACTATAACGAGCTCTGTGGGTCGTGGCCAGTTGACATAATTTACAATTTTAGTCATAAAAACACACACATTCAAAAGCACACACACTCACACATATGCTGGCAAAACTGATGTCCCTTCAGCATAGCCCACACTCACACAGACGAACACACACACAGTCAGTGTCTAAACTTGGCCTTTTGCTACGCTAAAGTTATCTACAACCGCATCAACGGCTAAGCCGCAGCTTTAGGGGTGAGAGGAGAGCAAAGAAGAAGGGGTAAAAGGACAAAAGGGGGATGAGGTACTCTGTGTGTGCCATTTCAAAGGGGGTTCTACTGTTGTTGTTGTTGCTGTTGTTGCTGTTGTTCTTGTTGCTACTAAGCATTTGGTATGGTGCATGCAACGAAGACGAAACGGAACTTGCAGAGTATCAAAAAGTGTCTAAAAATATATTTGTATATTTATCAAGTTTACTTATAATAAACATTTAGTTTATATTTTGTACAGCATTTACAAAAGATTTAAGTGATACACTTAGGCCCGTTTTTTCAATGTCTGAATAAGATGTTTGATAACTATTGAAAAGAAAATTTGACGTAAACTGTATAGAAATTAATGTCGAATTCGAAATTATTTGTTGAATACATTGAAAAAACGGCCCTTATACAATTATGTATTTGATATTTCCTTGATCCTTAATCCCCAACGAATCCGTGGGTTTTGAAATTGTACAAATTTTATTATCATTCAGTTTCATCAAATTCCTTAATATTTAAAAACTTGTTGAAAATGGACTGAATCTTTATTAAACCCTTAGGTCCGTTTTTTCAATGTCTAATTAAGGTGTTTGATAACTATTTATAAGATACTTTGGCGTAAATGTCAAGTTTGAAACTATTTGTCAATAGTTTACTAATAAGTATCAGGCAGAGGATTAAAATAATTAATACTTTAAAATGCTTTTACATTTAGTCACTTAATTTTGATGACAGAGGAAATATATTTATTTTGTTATTTGTTTTTCCCTTATTTCAATATACTCTCCAGTGGTTCTTAGAATAATGTAAATAATAAAATAATATTGGGATCCCCTGTTTTAAACTCATTTTAAAGATTAAAATCGTATGAAGCTTATTCATTGGTTGTCATTACAATTATCTGATTAAATGTTTTTATTTACTGAGAAATTTGAAGTATTTTAAATGATTACAATATTTATTTAAATTGGTTTTTATTTTTATTATTCTTATTTTTAAAATATTTTTAAAATGTTCAACATAAATGCAAATAGAATTTAGTAGTATCAGCTTTTGGCCATAATTGAATTGGGTTTAACATTTATTGAATAAAACTGAAAACTGTAAAATGCTAAGACTGTAAACTGAAACCGATGTTGTAGTTGTTGTTGTTGTGTTTTTTTTTTGCATCATCGATATCAACGTCACCAGCGTCAGCGTCATTGGCATTTCTATCGTCATACACTGCAGAGACATCAACAGCAGCAGAGGCTGCGGCAGAGACGGTGGCAGAGACGGAGGCAGAGACAAAGGCAGAGGCAGCAGCAGCAAGGACGACGCCATTTTATTTTCTCTTTGTGTTATGCGCTGTCATTCTGTTATAGTTGTTGTTGTTGTTGCTGTTGTCGTCATCTCTGTTGTTGTATTATAATGCCAACTCATATTGCGCTCGTTATCCTTTTGTGTGTCGTGCAACGGAATTGACCCTTTTTGCTGCGTGACATGGAAACGCTGGCGGTGGGTTAACCCAGCACCTCCCTTGCTCCCCCTCCCTCTGCACCCTTCTCCATGCCATTCGTTGATACCTCCCCCCTTAGTCCCCGATTGCCATTGAAGGTGAAACGCGACGATACTAAAGCATCAAAAGTGATGGATGACAGGTTAATATGCGGCGACATTTTCATGCTGATGCTGATAAAATTTTCGTTTGCATGCCATGGCACTGCCAACAATTGGGACTGCCAACCTGCTAACGGATCACATGGACCCGCATTTGGCGACAGGTGTGTGAAGCGACGGCGGCGAGGTGACATTTTAAATGCACAGCAGACAAGTTTAATTTTACAACGTTCACAACAAATTAAGCGTAACACACACAGAGAGAAAGAGAGAGAGAAAGGGGGAAAAAGGAGTGAAGCAAATGTATCTACACAGAGAAAAAATTCCAAGCTGCAGGATAAAATTAATCCGATGCTGCTTAAGAATTCCGTATTCCCGCATTTTCTATAAAAATGCCTTATTCAAATACGATTTTTTGTGTTCCGTCTTTGCAAATATTTTGATTATCGGGGTCCTTTAGGCATTTTTCAGTGATATCAAATGTTTTAGGCTTTTTTGACTATTTTAATGCTGAGTGCTTATTATGCTTATTGTTTTAATTTAACAATTATATCCTGATTACATAATTAAAAACCAAAAAACACAAGCTAAAATTCAGAATATAAACGTATTCTTTTTATTTTTCTGTGTAGACAATTGCATTAAATTTGAGCTGAACAGCACTGCGTATGCGTAATGTTTAATTGCTGGCAACAGCAGCTTCATTAGCAGCGCTGCTAAATAACAGACAGACAGACGGATAGAGAGACAGACAGACAGACGGAACAACAACAAGAACGACAACTGCAAATGAAACAAAACGAATGAAGTGCAACTCATCTGCATGCTGTTTGAATGCGCTTGAAAATGGCCAACTGACTGACTAACTGACTGACTGTCTGTCTGTTTTGGACTGCCTGGAATATCTGGATACTAAGGGGTTAAGGGAGCTGGCAGAGCTGGAAGGAACTTTGGCTTAGGGGGGGGGCGTATGCCAGTCATTTGAAATGCTTTGGAAAAACTTCCGCTCCATTAGTCTGCCAGTTTCCGGCAAACGTTTTCCTAGCACAATTTACGCAAATTGATGTCATCAACAGGGGCCAGCCCACAACTCGTATTCACATTCACATTCACATTCACAATCGCATTCACAATCGCATTCACATTCACATTCACATGAGTGTGTGTGCGTAACTCGGTAAATGAAGTGAATGAATGAGTGCATGTTGTACTCGTATGTTGCGCCGGATGGCTAGACAATTTGGGGTCAGTGCGGGATGCGCGGGGGTCACGGGGTCACGGGGCTTAGCTTGCAACGGTGCACGGCTGTGGCTTAACCAAAGATGTGTTGACAGACCCAAACTTGTAAGCCAAGAGGGGTGGAGAGGAAGCGGAAGAGGAAGAGAAGGGAAGCTGCCTTCCGCTTGAAATGCATTTTGCTCATTTAACGCTTGCCGCGGGGCAAGTTTGGTTTAAGTGCAACCAGCAACCTGCAACCTGCAACCTGCAACGTGCAACGTGCCACTGCTGCAGATGCTGTTGCACCTGGGGCTGCTATTTTTATGCCGCTTTAAGAGACACGATTAAACACTATGCACAGCGAGTGGCAGCTCGGAAAATCTAATGAAAACAACTTTACTTTAGATTCAATGCGGAGGCAGCACGAAATGTGCAACATCATGTTGCACTCAAAACTGTGGCACAGACAACAACAGCTTGCAGTCAGCAAAACTTTTGCCAGCTCAAACAAACAAACAAACAAACAGACAAAAATATAAAGAGACACAGAGACACAGAGACAGAGAGACTGACGGCGAAAAACTCAACTCTTAACTCTCAACAGGACTTCAAGTGAGTTTCGAAAGTCAAGTGCGTGTCGCTCTTGGCAGCTCCTGAAGGCTCCTTTTGTCTCCATCTCTATCTATTTCCCTATATCAGTGTGTGTATGTGTGTGTGGGTGTGTGTGCGCCGGGGAATGTGTTGATCTATAAATATTTGCCTTGCAGATTCGTCAAGCGGTGGGTTATGTGCACATTTGTGGCACCACAACAAACGATTTGCTCTTTTCGTTTCATTCTCAATAAATAAATTCAAAAACATGACTTCTTAACGAATCCAGCCCTGGCATAAGCTAATTAAGCCACTCAACTTTTAAATAAAACCAGGGATCGCAAATAAGAGTTATGAGTCATAAAAAAGTCGAACACTAAAAAAGTTACTGGGACATTTAGAAAAACTGCACATTTTTGGAAGAACTATCCAAGAACATTTTTATTTTTATGTTTTAAATTATTTTTAATTCCTTTTTTAAATTAGTATAATACAAATTGAAAATAAAATTTATTTTTCATTTTTTTTATTAATATCAGGAAATATATCCTATTTCATAATTCTTTTTGTAAAAGTTATAATCTTTACGTTATAATAAAGAAATCTGAATAAAACTTTTGTTATTACGATGTAAATATTATAGTAATAATATTTATAGTTTACAATTACACTTCATATTTATGTACAAAATTAAAAAATTTAATCACAAAATCAACATTTTTTTGTCAACTAATTTCCTCGCACTTTTTACTTTACTTTTACTTTTAATGATGGAAAACAACATTTATTTTTTAAGGACAAGCGACTGTTACATCGGGGATTTTTTGAAACATTTTTGTGTCTTTCCTAATTCTGATCTGAAATGTGCTTAAAATTAGATTTAAATAAAGAAAAAAGTTCTTTTTTAAATTTAATTTTTTTTAAAGCTTTAGTTTTATCTCATACTAAATAATAGTAATAAAAAATCCAAAACATTCTTAGAAAATTAAAATCAAAAGAAAATCATATATTTCAGGCATTGATGCAGATGAACTTTTTAACTCGTTGTCAGCATTGGAAAATGTCAGCGTTTTTTCACCTAAAAAAGCAACAATGTCGCAACATGTTGTGTACTCTATTAGTGTCAAAATTGTTGTATTTTCGTGTTGTTTCAAACACATAATGTCAGGATTAATTGTCACTGCGGCTGACCACACAAAACTTGTAAACAAAACAGTTTTACAGTGTCTGAAAAAAATAGACAAAATAAATGTGTTTACATTTGAATGCAGTTTTCACACTTTTTTTTTACTGAAACTATTTTCACTTGGTTTTATTGTTTGTGACTTTTATTAAGTCTTAGTTATTATAATATTGGTAACAAACTTTAAAGTTGGCTTAGAAGCAAACCATAATAATCCGCCCAAAAAGCTGCCACCTTATTCAAACTGCGATTTCAACTAAAACTTTTTGCGTTTGTTTTGCGATTGCGAATGCGGGAATGCGACGCCAGTCGCAGATATTTTTCGCCGAATTCGAGACAGCTTTTTTGCCACTTTGGCAGCAGTTGCTGCAGAACTTAATAGAAAATTAGCTGCCGAAAGAGTTGTTTGAACTTGCAACCTGCAACTTGCTACGTGCCGCACTTTTGCCCTGCTTGAGGCAACTGCCAAGTTCATTTTGCAGTGCGCAAATCTCTGTCGATGTCGCTGTCGTTGTCGCGGTCGCGGTGCAGACACCTTTTTGGCTGGCAGCTCATAAACCAAATTGCATTTCATTGGCCGGGCCAAAAGCGAAGTCAGGTGCAAGTTGCTTAAGTTTTAGTTTTAGCCGCATAATCTGCGCTGGCAGCGCCATAAATATTCAATGGCTTTGTCGGCAACTGCAACTGCAACTGCAATGCAATCAATGCCTTAAAGCACAAACCGTTTTCGTGGAACGCTGCCAACTTCATTATGGCCAAGTAACTCATATAAACTCTCAGCGTGTGCTCGGCAAGTGGAGGCCATCGATTAAGCCAGGCTGCAAACACCTGGCGTATGAGCAACTTCTACCTAATCCCATTCAGCCATTTGTTGTTGATAAGACAGCAGCACTTTCAATTGAAAGAAAAGACAAAAGCAATAAGAACAGTGTTTGGGGGCAACACTTTGGGGCAACAACTGGGGAGTCGTATGTTGCCGCAGGCACAGAGTGTTCGTCTTGTTTTTTCCGTTTTTCCGTTTTTTCTTTTATTTGTTTTTTGTTTTCCACTTCAATTGCTGCTGCATCGATTGAACAATTGCACGTATGTTGCATGTAGTTCCCAGCAGACTCAGTTTGTTGCGCCGTGCTGCAATAAACAAGAGCAGAAAACACACAGAGAAAGAGAGAGAGAGAGAGGGAAACACAATTCTCTGGCGATTACAACTTGAGCAAAGTGTTGGCAGGCAGCTAAGGTAAGGAATATCTTAGGAGCACTCGAAAAAGTTGAGAAACTGGGAAACTGAGAAAGTGAGAAAGGGATCTTGTGGTGCAAGTTTTGTGTGGTATTGTTTTTAATTTATCTAAATTGAAAAGTGCAACAAATCGCACAGCTAAAGCGCTGCCAGTGATAACAACTTGGCCCCAAAAAATAGATAGATGAAAAGGCAAAAGTGCCAGACAAAAACTCACTAGCAAACAGACAGACAAACAGAGACAGAGACAGAGATAGAGTGAGTGAGAGCATAATAGAGACAGAGACAGAGACAAAAGCAACCTGCAGACAGTAGAAAAGACACGGAGGCGTGGCTGCCAGGGAGGGCGTAAAGAGCAAGACATTTGCTGAAATAAAATTTCAATTTGCTTGAATTTCATTTCGGTCTTGCTCTGTATTGTGTGTGTGTGTGTGTGTGTGTCTCTGCTTTATCGCCTTGCCAGTTAACGTCAGCTTGGTTTACCGTTATGCTTGGCTGCGTGCGCTAACGTTGCCCCTCTCCCCCTCCTCTTCTCCAGCCCTCGAGGCAGGAACAACTCGAAGTAACCGGAACAACGACACGGACGCAACCAAAGATGAGAAGCTTGAGACTAAGAATGAGAATCAGAGTGAGAATGAGACTACGAGGAAGGCAAAAGGACAAAGCAACTTTCAACTTAAACGCAGGACAACGAACGAAGGCAACACCAAATATTTGCAGTGCGTGTTTGTAACTGTATCTATATAACTATATATGTGTATGTGTGTGTGTGTGTGAGTCTCGTGATTCTCACGGGGGACTCTCGAGTCTGTCTGCCTGTCCTGCGAGTCCTGCGTATTTTGAAAGTATTCCCGCTGGTGACGTTTGTTGATGGTTTCCAGGTGAATGCACGAATTGCGTTTTCGTATTAAATAATAAATGAATGTCGGATTGTTTTTGTCGCTCTGCCTCATTCTCTGTCTCTGTCTCTGCCTCTCTCCCAGTCTCTGTCTCTCGCACAGTCTCGCAATCTCCAGTTGTTGCCTCGGGCCGAGCTTCGACTCTCTGCCATAATTCCAGCTGGTCGCTGATTGCTCGCCCGTTGGACATTAAATGTGTATTGCTTATTTCTTAAGTGCCAATGGTTTGTTTATTAAAGAGACCTTCTCCCTCTCCACTCGCCTCCTTCTGTCCCTACCCCACTCCAGCCTGACCAATGTCGCCACAGGGAATTGTGTGTGTGTGTGTGTGTGTGTGTGGCGTTTTTGCGGCACGGCCAAGTAATTAAAGCAAATGATATGTGGAGGCAATGACGAGGTAGTTGGACTCGGGGAAGCCCAAGGAGTAACATCTAAGAGGCTGAGGAGAGGTAGAGGGAAGGCGCTGTACCCACTGGGGGCGTGGCAGTGCGTTGATAGATTAACTCAATGAAATTGCTGGCATCGATGCCCGCTGAGCCGCTGGGCGACTTAATTATCCAACAGCTGATGAGGCATCAGTCCAAATGCCGCTGATAATGATGATTCAACAACAAATGTTTATGGTTCAAGGAAGCTTATTGCACAACACTTTATAAGTTCATAGTTGATTAATTAACACTTTAGTTTGTATACAAAATTGCTTAAATAGCAGAAGATTCACTTGTGGTAGTTATAGTAAATAAAAATATTATAAATAAAACCAGGCAACCAATGATTTTATTTTATTTATTTATTTATTTAAAAAGCAAGCATTGCTGCCTCTGATTACATAACATAGATACAATATAGATATTAATATTGTAAATTACCATAAATATTATAAGAATTTAAAAAGAAAAGTATTTAAGAATTCAAAATTATGATTTCAATTAAATTAACTTTTTAACACAATTTATTGAATTTCGTAAAATATACAAATAAATGAAGATGTTGCTGAAAACTTAAATAAATCTTGTGGCAGTCGATTTTTGTGACTCAAATTGTCCGTGAAATTGAATCGCCCACCGACATTTTCATCGGTTGGCATCAACGTTTGTAGAGATTAATGAAGCACACCGTCTTTAACCTTTAATCATTCATACGAACAATCATATAAAAATTAAATAGTTTAATAGCGATTTTCTCCATAATTATAATATATTTAATTGAAGCACCAGTGTCCAAAGGTGACATTAACTCAACTACATTTTAACTAAACCCTCACCAAATATTTTCCATTCGGTAGATTGTAATCAATTTTAATCGTATTCCAATATTAGTGCAACATATATTTCTAAGAAATTATAATATGATGGAGCATCATAACAATTATTTCTAACAATTTTTACAAAGCATATAATTTTTTTATAAACAAGCGTTAATTACAAAACCACATTAAAAACATTTACTTTGAAGTATTTTAATTTTAGAAAACAATTATAAATTTCGAAAAATAATAGCCATTAAGCTAAATATATAACTCCAGTTTGAATTTAAATCTAGTAAATTACACAACGAGTGCCAGTCATACATACTCACAGAAATATATTAATATATATGTATATACATATGTATACATATTTAACGGCGAGCTGTCAAAGCATTTAGTAGATTTATGAAACAATAGCACTAGTAATTATAGAAACTGTAAGTCCAGAGATTTATTTGAGCAGTAATTATTAATATGTCTCGGACTTTTTTAATTATATTTAAATAAAATAGTTTCTGCAAATAAATTATTTAATTTAACAACCGCATGCAATGTAAATGTTGCAACTGCCCAACGAGTTGCAAATTGAATTTCACTTCAGCACTTGTGCAATTTACAAATATACAAATTTACATGCACTAAACAACAGCTCAAATATTGAAGTTGTTTTACATTTTCCATGTTCACATTTTGCTGCTAATTTGTAAATGATTTTCACCGTTTTTTATATGGAATTCCAGTTATTGTTGCAGTTGTTTCTTGTGCCCCAAAGGGAATGTGAATGGAATGTTTATTGTTTTTCACATTCACATTTGCATTTTCATACTTTCATTAATTTTCATCCTGTCAGTTTTTTGCAGTGTCAGTGTTATTCACGCTTGTCCGCACTTAAATATTTAATAGGGAAAAAAATCTAGAGAGAATTGTTATGCCACAATGTGGCACGGTGCAACATGCTGCAAAATGAGAATGAAAATGCTCATCTAATGCACTCGACTCCCAGCAATCGAGGGAGTTTGTTGTGGGATTTGTGGCTCCATTTCACACAGGATTCATATTATTGACGGTGTCGTTGTTGTTGTTGTTGTTGCTGTTGCATCACTTGTGTTGAATTGGTGATACGAGCCCTTATCAGTTCTCCGTCCAGTTGTCTAGTTATATACACGGGGCGCGAGAATGATAAGGGTACGAATGCACCGACCAGCCATTTAGACTGACCATTAAGTGTATCACATACACACAATCAGTTTTACTCTTATTGTTATTATTTTGCGATACTCACCCGTTGGCAGCTGCATCATTATTTGGCTTTCAACTGTCAATCAATCATTTTCTCATTCAGTTAGCTCTGCAAAAAGTCAAATGTTAAATGGCGACAAGCTGTAGAGCATTTAGCAATGTGTTAGTTTTTAGGAAAAAACAGCTAAAATATATTTGACAAAATGCCAGCTGGACAATGCAAATAGATGTGTGGATACAAAAAAGCTGAACAAAAGAGATTCTAAAAAAATACAGCAGGCAAACAGTAATTTGCAAATGAAAGCCGCACGACAAAAAAAGCAAAAAGAAATAAAAAGCAAAAGCAAATGTTAAAAATGCTTCAAGCTCATGTGCATATTGCATTTGCATACATACATACATATACATATATACATATTAAGCAAAAGGCATAAAAAAAAAAACACATAAATAATTCAGCAATCAAATATCTGAGTGTGAGAGAGGGAGAGTGTGAGAGAGCGGAAGTGAGAGAGCTGCAAATGTTTTATTAACAGGGCGTCAAATGTATTGTTAGAAAAAAACTGTTGCCTACTTTTGGGCTTGGTCAATAAAATGCCTTTTTGAATGCTTAACAAAACTCGAAAGCAATTCCGCCGAAAAACTGCAATTTGCAAGCATTTTTCAAATCGATTTTAGTTGAAGTGCATTCTCAGCGCACTAATTGATTCAGTCACATGGAGTTTATCATGGCAAAGCCAACGAATTTTTCGAGTTTCAATAGGCCGCCGTCGTTTTGTGAAGTGCCTTGGCTGAGTTTTCAATTTGAATGCTCTGCAGTTTTATTGCCAAACGAGCACACACATACCACTGACAGTTTGTATTTGAACTAATAAAATTTGCGAGCATGTCGGGAGAATTCCTTTGCCGAGATTCGCAGCCAAAAATGCATATGTACACTTGAGCTCCTTATTATCCCCTGGCATTTCAAAGCTTACGCATATTATGTGAATTGAAGCGAGAATCTCGCTTTTCCGGAATGCAGCAAAGCTGCAGCAAAACACAAGTTGAAATTGAATGCAATGCATTTCATTCGTTTATCCATTTAGCTGCTGCTGTTTTAGCCTTAAATGCTAAGAGAGAGAGAGAGAGAATTGAGAGTTGAAATTAGCTGGAGCAATACATATATTGTGCATATAAACTATGAGAAAACATTTGGCAGAGTTGTGGGTAGCACCTTTATGCCAGGGCCACTTTATGTGTGCGTCGTTATGAATTTTGAAATGGAATTCGCTGCTGCTGCTGCTGCTGTGTAATAAATCAAAACTATGCAACAAAACGCGCCACAAGCATGCCAAAGGACTTATCTGTGTGCCATATAAAACGTTGCCTGGCTCTGGACAAGAACCAAAAGGACGAGGACGAGTACGAGGACGAGTCGCAAACCAGCAGCTGGTTCACCTCGACAGGCGACAGCCGCAAAACCAACAAACAGCCAAAAGGGCCAACGGGGCAACCGGGCAACGGGGCAACGAAGTTGGCTCAAACTCTCTTTTTTCAGTGTTGCACTTTTACGGTTATAAATTTTAACACACAAGCACAAGCACACACACACAGGGTGGTCACAGGATGGTCTGATGGGGGTTGCACATAAAACCGGACACATGCTTTTAATCTTCGGCACAAACATGCTCACTGCTCGCTGATGCATGGCAACTCTGGCAACTCGCAACTCTGAAGCCAAAGCTGTTCCCTGGACGCGCCGAGTGTCTCTTCTCCAACTCTCCTCTTCTCTCCTCTCTGCCCTTCTTCACCATCTTTCGTCTGTTCCTGTTGATGGCTTTTGGCTGTTGCCATGCATAAAATCTTCCGGCGGAAGTTAAAGAGTTAAGAGTTAAGAGTTAACAAACTGGGCCACAATGCAGCGTCCTTCGCTTTAAATGCGCCCAGCCCTAAAAGTATGCAACACAAAATGTCAACATTGCCTTTGTTTTTCAATTAGCCACGTTGACAGCGTTCAACGTTTCTTCTTTTTGTGTTGGCCAAAACATTCAATTTGGCCGAGTGTTTGGCATTTTCAGCGATTTTGTGAGCATAAATGTCCGCTTATCGGCTTTTATGCGCTTTTTACTTTTTATGTGGCGACATTTAGTGCACAGCGCTGCCGAAGGGCAACAAAAGTGGCATCTGGACACGACCATTGTTTGCATCTGGGCCGTGCGGCGGTTTGGCTAACCAATAATGGCCATGGCCATCGCAATTGGCCAGCCCGTAGGCCCTTTCGTGTCGTGTCGAGTCGTGTTGTCGTCTCGCTATCGCCACGGGCCACGCACAGTTTCAGCTATTTGGGGTTTTGGCCTTTGCCCGTCTGGGCGGCAACATCGACCCTCTGTTATCAGCGCTGTCGGGCGGCGCAGGTGCTTTAAATTTCAAACATGTTGACCAAACAACCAAACAACCAGCAGCCTATTTTCATGGCATGTGACAAAAAGCACAGTTTTTGTGTGTGGCACAGAGATAGAGAGAGAGAGAGAGAGAGCAGAGGAGAGAGAAGAGAAGGCATCCTTAGTTTGCATATTAGTTGAGCACCGAATCGATGCGAATGCCGTTGTCATTGTGAAAAACGAGCAGTTAGCGCCCAACGCTATGAATATTGAAACAATTTTACGCTTGCCATTTTGAATTTTGAATAGATTTTTGTGGCCAGCCTCTGCCAGCTTCAACATCATCATCACCATTATCACCATCATCATCATCAATATCATTGACATCATTAGCAACATTGTGATCGTCATTGGCATCGCTGCAGGATGTCTATGTCGAGTTGACATTGTCGACTATGATGTGCGGTCTCTCTTTTGTGATTTGCCTAACTGCCAAAGTTGGCCAAAAGCCTTTGCAACTTTGGCATTTTGCGAGTTGGATGTTGCGCAGGATGTGGAGCCACCAAATGAAGCAGATGTGGCAACTTGACAAATTCACTATGAATTACTTTGAATGGGCGGCAATCGTTTTCTATGGCATACTTTGCGGCGACTGCTGAAAATTGCTGTGAAAACTGTGCAAACTGGAGAATTACTAAGACCTATCGCAAGTCAAATTATTATAAAATATTAATGTTTACTGTCAGTTGAAATTAAGTCAAGATACAAGTAACTTAACAAAGAATTCCTAAAAATATTTTAGGAATTTTATTTTCTTTTGAAAATTAGAAGATATGCCAAGAGTTCATACAAAAAATTCAAATAATGCAAAATAATGATAAAAACCGTTAAAAGAATTTTTGAGATTGCAAATTTCATAATACTCATTACAATATTACGTATTTAGAAAAATACAACTGTATGGAGAGAATACAATTTTTTTTTGCAAATTATCCAAATCTTATTTTTGGAGAAAAAAGAATATTACACATGCCAAAAAATCAAATTTTATTAAATTATAAGAGTTAATAGAATTCAAATATGTGCTAAGAATGTATCAAAAGAATTAGAAAAACAAATACCATTTTAAAAATTAAGAGAACTTAAAGAGAGTTTTCTATCTAGATACAAAAATCGTTTCCCAGCAGTAAATTTTATTTTGGCAACGATTCAAAATTGTGCGTCAGTTGCTGGCGAATCTATTAATGAATAGACATAAACAACTGGGCGGAATAAATAAAATACTTGAAGAGCAGCAGAAACAGGCAAAAACAATAACTATTAAATGAGAAAAACCAACAGCTGATTTTATTTATTTTCATGTTTTTTCCTTGTGCACATTTCTCTCAATTTTTATATATGTAGAAAGAGAGAGAAAAAGATACATATGAACATATATAACAAACTGCAGCTGATTTGATTTTATTTTAAATACATTTGTTTGGATTTGTGTGTTGAGACATGCGATAAAAATTAGTTGCAAAAGCAAATGAAATATGTTAAAATCAATTTGAATTTGAATATTTGTTGACAATGTTTCAAAGTGCTAAGGCCAAAATGGACATGGCCTGTTGACGTTCACAACCTGCGGCGCAAAAGGGCACAAAACACACACACACACACACACATGCACATTTACATATGAATGGCAGTGTGTTTGTATGTGTGTGTGATGTGTGTGTCTGTATAGAAATCCAAAATGCAAATGTGGCTGCATTTTAAATGAATTTCGCATGTAAAATGTTTCAAATAGTGAAAATCAAAACAATCAAGTGAAGCGTTTAGGCAGACCACAAAAATAGGGGTTAGCCTGAGGGAGGGGAGGGTGGAGAAATAGCAAACGAAAACGAAACGAAACGAAACAAATGTCATAAATATAAAATCAAACGCAAATTGAAAGCAGATCGAGCAATAGATACGACTCACATGCATAGAACACAGAACAGCAAAGGATTTTCCAGACCATAAGTGTAACAGTATCTGTGTTTATGTGTATGTGTGTGTGTATCTATGTGAATACATGCATTTAATTAGCAAAAAACTATGCATAGATTGGCATTGTTGATTTGGCCAACACACACAGACACGTGTATACATATATTTATATTAATTTGTTTATGGATAACTGTTAAAATTGGCAATTACATAAAACGTTTATAAATTATGCAACTATCCCTTCCCCCCACACACTTTCCCCCTTTACTCTTAGCTCTTTGGTGCACACAAATTGTTTAATGAAGCTCAACTAAGGCTCAGCAAACCACAAAATCAAATCAACGGAAGTTGTTGTTATCGTTCTTGTTGTTGTTGACTTGCAATATTCATGTAATTAACATTAAATCATAATGGAAAAATATTTCATGACGGAAATGTGCAATTGTTTGATACAAACTCAACGATAAGCGCACAAACAAATTATGCATGAAAACCGAAATGCAACTCTCAAATGTGGATGAAGATGAGGAGGAAAATGGAGATTACGAGAATGGGAATACAGAAATATTGTTGCTGTGATTCGCAAATTTCTAGCAACTGTCATACGAGCACAATTTTGTTGTGTTTATGTTACTTGTGTTTGTTTGGACAACATTGTGGGTCATTTTGTTGTGTTGTGAAATATTCGCCTTGTTGGCGAATTTGTTGTGATTTGATTGTGCGGAATGCGCAGCGTCGTTTTAAATGACATATGACAAAGTTATGCAGAAACTTAATATTTCAGTTTTGAAATTGAAAAGATTAAAGTGTAACGGCTCAAATTGTTTGTGGTTTCTTTTTCTTTTCTTTTCTTTTGGTATTTCCCTTCAATGTTGATAAAATAATATAAAAAAAGCATGAGCAATAAATTTGATAAATACAATTCCCTGAATTCCAAAAGCAAATTAGTAATAACTCTACAGTTTGACAAGCACTGTCGAGCTTATCTTTCAGCTGCATTGCAACAAAGCCTGAGATAAGACTTTGCTATCATAAAAAAAACCTCACACTCGTATGCGATATGCAAATAGAAATTGTAAAGCAAACATAAATAAATGGAGTACAGAGAAGTGAAAATGGGCATTCTCCGTTCTCATTTTGGAGTTGAGTAAAGTCATGTAAAGATAAGGAAAGGCCATTTATAGATACCATGGCAATTGTAGGCAGAAGAACGGAGACAATCCACATGCATAATTGATATCTAACCCCAGACAGAAAGAGATGGAGATGGAGACAGACAGTCAGAGAGAGAGACAGACAATCAAATCGTCTCAAGACTCATTTGAAACGCAAAATGCCAAACTGAGCAGGCAATCAATTGGAAATGTTTTAATGCCTCAGCTGAGATGGAGATTTGGATTTGGACTTAGGAGTTGGTATTGGCCAAAACCGTCCGTTTAAGACGCTAATTAATCATGGAGAGACTGTGACATGGCCACAACAACAAGCCAAGTCAATTTAATTGATGGCAATGCCCAAGGATGCCAAGGCAAAACCACCACCAACCAGCAGCATCAGCACCACCATTTCCAGGTTTGCCAGGATTCACCAACCGCAGGCTCAATTACATATGTGTGCGAGAGTGTGTGTGACCCGAACAACAACAACTGATGATACATCGAAGGGTGCAAGAGGTCAAAGGGGAAAGTGGAAGCGGTAAAGGCGAATTTGGACTTCAGAAAATTTGCCATGTGATTTGCATGGATAATTTGACAGATTACTTGGCATCGCCACATTGATTGAGGCATATTCGACGAGGGCACAGTTCTTACAATTAGTTTTCTGCCCCTTTTGATTAATTGCATTGCAAAAAGTACTCAATTAAAGCTCTTACCTTTAGGCAATTGATAGGAAGATTGAGTTATCAGCGATTGATTTCAATCAAGTGAATTGATAAGCGAAACTATAAACTTTTCAATTTCTCAATTTAAACAGTATTCAATATGACAAGATGCTTGACTAGTAATAAACTGACAACACCATTTTCAAGTACATTAACTCAATTACTTTTTTGACAATATATCGACATCTCAATTTTTTGACGATTTGACCAATGAAATCAAAGAAATTTGTAAAAGTGTTTTTTGGATTTAAAAATTTTTAAAATATTTTTTTTGGGATAACTAAGTAACAAAAAATGATACAACAGTAATATTTGTTTCTATATTAAAAACTAGATTTTTTGCTTGACGATTTTTACATTTCGATTTAAAGCTCGTAACGTATTGATTTATTGTTATGTTTAGACTTTAATTTTGTCATATCTTTTTAATGTTTAAATACAGACACAGTCAATAGCAATAACAATAAGTCAAGTGGCAAGTGTGGAGGCGCCTCATTTCCCCTAAGACAGAGAAAGACAGAGAGAGAGGAAGGGAAGAGGAAAAGGAGGCACTGTAGTTGGGACTTAGCATAAGCCATAAACCATATATGGGCTATGCGAGAACTTATGTGCTTAACTGTCCACTTCCTGGCCCGCATGACGGAAGCCGACGTTGAATTTGACGCTGCGTAGCAACAACTTGGGGCATGTGGGCAAATGGGGCACGAGGCATGGGGCAAATGTGACGACAGCTATGTCGCCAACATCGGCGGGCACTTGAACGATAAGCGACAACAACAACAACAACGACAACGACAACTACAACTACAACAAGAGCGACGCCTATTTGAATTTCAATTAGAATTTTAATAATCGAAACAGCGCATGTGTGTGAGAGTATGTGTAAGTGTGTGTGTGCGTTAAATGTGCACATAAATTTTGTTTCCGTTCTGCCTCCCTTTGCCCCTTAACCTCTGACTTCCCCCTCTTTGGGTTTAAGCCAATTCTAAAATTGTGCCGCATTTTTATTATTTATTTAAAACGCTTTTTTGAGGCATTTATCAAAATGTTTGGCCACTGATGATGGAAATGCCACATGTGTCTGTCTCTGCAGCTGGGAGCTAAATGAAAATGTAAACAAAATTAGCCAGAGGCGTGCGAAGGGGTCAACCAAAGGGGGCCAGAAGGGGAGATAGAATGAAATTAGCGCAAGGACAAAGCTGCCAGCGGAATTCCTTCAACTCGTGTGTTGTTGTTGTTGTTGCTGTTGTTCTTGTTGTGTGGCAAATCCCACAAGGATTAAGCAAACAGCAAAAAAGTGTGCCAGGCCAGGCAGGAGATTGGAGCCGGGACAAGAGAGACGGGGGACAGGACGCCAGCGACATGTTGCTAATTTTTTTCCATTGCAATATAATGAAAAAAATGTGTGTGTGTGAATGTTGTACATATAAATTTAGCGACAAGGCTGTTGACAACAAAAACAACAACAAACATCCCAAAACGCAAACAATTTTACAAAAAGAAAATAAAAAGGGGGAAAGCAGAGAAAATGCGGGAGCCAGCTGGACAATTTTATTTTGCAAGGTGGCCCAAAAAACGCAGAAAAGCAGAGGCTAAAAGGGGAAAATGAGAATTGGGCTTGTAACTGTCAAGGGGTCTGTAACGGTATTACATACTATCTAGGGTTGGGGTTAGTTGGATTATGCAGAGAGGGTGGAGAGGGGGCAAAGGGGAGCAAGAGCGAAACGAGCGAACAGCGGCTGAAAGAGTCGCATATTCAACAGGAAAATCCCTTAATTGGAATAAATTAACTGTTATTGCTCCGGCATGCCACGCAGACAAGCGCAAACAAAGCCCCGGGACGAGCATTATATAGACATATTTATACACATACATACATATAAATATAAATGTATCTACAAACACGTATGCAGTCACAGCTACAGATACATCTACAGCTGCAGATTGTGCACATGTATTTACATGTGTCTGGCTCTGTGTCTTTTTCTGCATGTGTGTTGTGAGTGTGTGTTGTACCAGCCGCTATCATTTCCCACTGGAGCACTGTTTATTCTCACACATACATATACATATGCATGTGTGTTTGTATTTGTGTTCCGTTACTTTTTGCACGCCATACGAAATTAAATAATATGATAAAAGCGAAATTTATGACACATGCGAACAACACGAAGCTCAAATACGAAAACAGTCCAAAAATAATTTAAAAACTAAAAGAGCATCATAATACATAACATGATAGCACGCCAAATACCCTGCAATATGAAAAAAAACAACAATTTTATCTAAAAATGCATGATAAGTAACAATATTTCCAAACTATTCTTGAATATTGCAGAACTGTTTTTAAAGAAGATCTTCAATTTAGTAAGTTTTTATGAAATTCACACATAATTTTTTTGTAACTATTTTTTAAAATATTTGATCTCATATCTACATAACCCTTTCTTGATTTAACTACAGGGTAAACAATTCGAGGCATCACTGCATCAAACATTAAGCGTCTTTTGACTGTGTTTCTTTTTTTTTGTGGCTAGGGAAGTTCAAAGTTTATGCGACGCAATTTGCAGCTCGCTCGACTAATGAACAACCTGAATATCCTGTTTGGCCAGCCAAGAGTAGAGGTTGTATAGGAACCACCGAAAAATGTCCTTCTGTCAAATTTATCACCAAAGAGAATCTCTCAAAGCTAATGAGAACTCTTCAAAAAAAAGTGGTCTTAAGTTTTTAACCTTTCTGTAACACAATTTGAATCTCAATATACTGTCTTCAATTGAGTTCTATAAAGAAAACTGCTGGATTCAATTTGAAAATAATATAATCTACAAAGCTAATAAGATTAAATGCTATCGGAACTAATTTTTTTTACAAATTAAGATACAAATTCTTAAAGTGGACTCGACAAATAATTAATCATAATTCTCCTGGTTCAACGATCGCCTCAATTCTCAATATTTTTAAATTAAATCATTTTGAACTAAAAATTATGTCATATTTAGATTTCAAATTATGTATGTTAAGAAAACACCAAATGATTTATTCATGAGTATTCAAAGTATTCTTGTGAAAGAGTTTGGAAAACGAATCATCATCAACATTGTAAAGGCGAGTGTGTGTGTGTGTGCTTATGTGTATGTGTATAAATATTGTGTGTAGCATTTTTGTTATCAGCAAGCAAACTGAGCATTTTGTGGCGCGATAAGCGTATGTATTTTTGGTATTACTCGACCATATAAGTGGGTACACACACACACGCTAACACTCACACACACATACAAACTTACACTCATCAGTATGTTTGCATACCGAGTATAGTGCTTCCATATTCCATTTACAGTACGTGTACTTTTATGATGGCCATGTGCCACATGCCCAAAGGAGGCAACCCTTGAGACATTGGTAGACAAATGTAGGAACTGATCCATCGATAGAATAGAATATGTGTGTATAAATGAAGTAGAAAACCAAACTCACCCAATGAAATTCCAATTTGCTGAACTCAATTGATGATGGATGGGGGGGGAGACACATTTGTATCTTTTCGTCTGTTCGTTGATTTGTTTGCCTTAAAACATTTCAATTAAGAATCGCGGGGCGCTTAATTGTTATGTGAGTGAAAGCGAGTACTTATAGTCGTATTCGTTGTCATATTTCTAGTATTCGTTTCGTTTCGTTTTATACGAGTATTTTGTGGGGCGGCAACGTCAACGTCAACCGTCAACCAGTTGTTTTCATTTAACCCGATTGAGGGCAATTATGTGGCCCGTGATAACGCGCAAGTGAACGAATTTCGACTCGATTTATTTTCAGTAACGAGTATGATTCTACAATACATGCATATATTAACTTGGCACTTGATAAAGAGTATCAATTCATAAGTATAAATAACATTTGAATGTATATACATATGTATTTAGGGTTTATCAGCATATCCACAATTCGTCAATATCCTTGATTAAATGCTGCCACTGCCACTGCCGCTGTCGCTGTCGCCGCCCTGCACGCCAACGCTGACGAATAACAACTGAACTCAAGTGAGGGACAAAAAAAAACAAAAGCGTTGAAAAACTCAATTGAAATTGAATTCGGTTTTCGAAACGCGCTGGCAGCCGAAACGCAAACGAAACGAAATGAGGTGAAACAAAAACGCAAACGCGAAAGAACAATTCACTTTGACGCGTCGAACATTGAATGCCCTATCTCTCTATATCTGCTAATAAGAGAGAGTGTTTCAGCTAAATTGTGTAGATACTTATGACAAGTCTTGCTGTCACCATCGCCCTGTCACTCTGCGTTACACACATGGTCCCAAAATGACTCTACTCTCTCAATTTCCCTCTGTTAGAGTGTATGCGAAGAGAGGAAATTGCAAGAGCGGGCGCGCTCGTTCCATTGCCATTCTGTGCCTGCGCTCTCTCTCTGCTTATCAGCGAGCAATGCTGTCGGCGTTGGCAGCGACGTCGTTGATCGCTTGTTGCGTTGCGTGCTAGAATGAGATGGCAATATGGAATAGTTAAAGCAGTTATTCATAATTTTAATTTATAGCGCATTAGAAATGTGTAAATATGTGTGCATGTATTTGTGTTTTTCCTCTTGCCGTTTACTTGCTGAGCATAAAAAACGTTTGCATTCTGACGAAAAGAATGAAATAAAATTAAATAAAAGGCAAATACCAATGGCAGGGCAACATTTGCAAAACACATGTCAACGGCATGTTTCGTCTGGGATTTGTCTGTCCAGCAGACTGAGGGAGTGAGAGAGGGACAGAGATACTCAGCGAGTCCTTTGTTTGCATCACAGCAATTGGCAGGCCAGAAAAACTCCAAAAAGAAAAAAAATTAGTTAACATCAGCGAACAACTTTATGCCGAGTCAACAAAAAAAAAACTCAAAAAGGCAATTCCAAATTCAAAAGGAAAATCAAGAAAAGCCGTGTCGTATATTGTGCCATATATTCATATGTACATAAGCATATGCAAATCTCACTGCCAAGTCTGTGTGTGTGTGAGTGAGTGTGCGTGACGTATGAATGCTGATGTCAAGCAACTCACAAACAAACACAGGCACGTATCCTACATCTTTAAATACAATGTATTTACATATGTATGTATCTCACTCACACACGCAGCTAAATTGCCATTGCCATATGCAAACTCTTGGAATATTTTGCTCTCTGATCTGTTTGTTATCGTTGTTGTTGTTGTTGCTTTAAATGCGCCAGCGTCATCAAGTTTTATGAGCAATTACAACATCTGTTGAATATCGCAAAAGAGAGGCACACACACACACACACACACACAATGTGCGCTCAAAAACACTTTTAAGACGAAGGCAGAGCAGAAAAATGCGAACATCTCCATAGACATCGCAGATTTCGTTCTTTCTCGTTCTCGTTTTGGTTTTCTTATTCTTATTTTATTTTCATTCACGACGCAACACAAAGCGCCAAACAGATAAAACACACGCCGAAGATAGAGGGAAGGAGGGAGGCACAAAGTGCGGTATGAAGTACAATGTACAATGGAAATTGTGCTCAAGTCTAAGAGCAGTCGAATGAGAGCAAAAAAAAAACAACAACGAGAAATCAAATGAGAACGAGAAGAAGAAGGAGAACAACAACAACAACAATAGGTACTTGGCATTGAACTTAGGCGCAGTTCTTTTATGTTCCTTTTTTTTTTTTTTGGAACATACCCTAAATCTGATTGAGCTATTGAATTCACATTTGCAATGAATTACCAAACAACATTTGATATTTAATATGTGAGGAGCTGTTTGAAGAGATGCCAGTCTCTATCATCAGTACCGTTGTGCTAGCTTGACCAACAATCCACGCTTAATGCCAATAGTAAGATGCCAGAACCAGTTGAGAACTGCAAGGCGATTAAATTTTTAAACAAATAAATGAGATATTAATTTTATTTAGTTTTAAGATAAAATAACATGATAAAAGTTTTGAATATACATATTAGGTGTATTAAGAAAAAATCCATTATTTTTGCATGAAGTTGAACTGAATGAATAAGAATAATCTGATTTCTGTCAAACATGAGGGTATCTTTCAGTCGAACAACTCAATACGGGGCTTAACTGAAACTCAGTTATGGCTAGTTTGTAGTTAACAAACTGTACGAAGACCACTCAGTGGAGGTTTTACTGTAACTCATCGCTGGCAAGCCGAAAATCCCCAGCAGTGGCAACGAAAGGAAAAAAATGTCAAAATGAAATTTCATTTTAAATTCCAATCGTTGAATGCAATCGTCCTGGCACCTGGAAACCAATCGCATACTTCACTTCCACAGCTCGTAATCAATTCAACTACAGCTACAGCGAATATGAGTGCAAATACGATACGAATACGTATTCGAATATGAATTGGGTACGCGGTTGGAAATGCGAATACAATGAGGGCGAAAATCTGTCAAAAAGTGGTAAATGAAACTCTTCAGATGTCAGTGAGCCATAAAATTATGCGATAATTAATTTCTCGTACAAGAATGCCGTGTACGAAACACGGCAGAGGACAGAGGCAAGAGGGGACTAAGAAGAGAGAGAGAGAGAGAGAGAGAGTATAAGTGCATTGTTTGGCCGAGTCCTTTGGCTTGCCTAACCCTCCGCTCGACTCGTCTGGTTGCCGCTTCCGCAATTATGATTGTCCTTCGTCACTCGCTTGCTGATGCCTTATCCTTTTCTGCCTGCTATTTTTTTTGGGCTCATTTGGCTGGGCATTTGAGCATTTGGTCTTGTCTTTGCTGGCCTTAATTAAAAGCTGTACAAATTTCGATAGCAAATTGCTGGCCAGTCGACAGTCGACAGGGATACTCGTATTATTTAAAGGCTACAACCCCTCGCACTGAGAGAACGAACAACCTTTTATTTTTCTTCTTTTTTTTTTTTGCATACGCCTTAAAACAAAAGCCATGAGATTTCAATTGTTTGTCGCCATTGTCGAGCTTGTTGAGTTGATCTGAAGTATGCTTTAGTTTCCCATTGTCCCAAAAGCGCATTGAATAAGCGCAAAAGCCAATGCCAAATTCAAATCCAGCTACCACATGTGTTCTCAGCTCAGCTCAGTTCCGTTCAGTTCAGTTCACAACTCAGCTGTTATCTTGGCAGATGCAATGGGAGTCGCCTCTTGAGCTTTCCCACGTGGCTAATTTGCAGCTTTGGCTCCAAGCTTCGTCTGTGCCACTTCAACTGACAGCAGCTACTTTACTTTAACTTGAGCTTAAGAAGGTCCTGTGGTTGGTGGAAGGAGAACGGAGAAGGTGGAGGGGAAATTAGCAGCAGTTGCTGCTCCTAAAGCTCCTGTTTGTGCACCTGGCGCCACTTTGTCGCGCACTTTACCGAAAAACTTCCGTTAATTAACGTTAATTTAGTTGAAGCTCAACATCCGCTCGACTCGCATTTGCCACAGCCGGAAATGTTGCCGCTTCGAGGTGCAGAGAGAACAGAGAACGGAGAAGATGATGGCAAACAACTTCAGGCCAATTCTCGACGAGAAATTGAATGTAATGTCCGTAGAGTACAAAGAGTGAGTCGAAAAGTTCTGGACAAAACATAACTAGTTGCCAGAGTTGCCACAGCCAGTCTGTTACTAGTACTCCATTGTTGTTGCAGCATGTTGCAGCAGGACCCTGCCACATATACATATACAATGACTGGCAGTGTGTACGTGCTGCATTTACTATTCATATGAGCCATGACGCCATTTTGAATTTGTTGTAGACATTCTTTTACTCTGTCTCTCTCTCTCTCTCTTCTTCGGTTCCCCTTTTGTACTTCTTCGTCTTCTTACTGTGGCTTTTTGTGTAGCTTTATGCTTTTGAACAAGTTTCATCATTGCCTTTATCAACCAGTTACCAAAAATGTAAAGCTCCTTTCGTAATAATGACAGCGAATTAAATAAACTCTAAGACAACCCTAACGAAGATTGTGGCAGGACTAGTGCAAATTACATACATATAATGCAGTCGAACTTCCCAACTCAAATCACCATTATTCAAAGAAAAAGTTCGAATTATGGAGACTTCGGCTATTCTTTCTTTAGATTAATATTCGCTATTGCCACTCGATATAGCTCGAGTTAGAGAAAGTTCGAGTTATAGAAGTTTGAGTTCTAGAAGCTCGATGCTGGCAATATAAAGAATAGCTATCTCATTTTTTCTAACAGTGTACAGAATTTTTTGATCAATAAATAATCCTGATTGCAAATAATCCAATTGCAAAATCCTGATAAATGTTTTTATTATATATTATATATTTTAAATCTTGTTATTATATATTATTATTTTCCACAATTTTTATAATCAAGTTAAATATTTTAAGATATGATATAGTTATTATTTTTAAGCTGAATTTTTTTAAATTTAGTTGTTCTTGATATATCTTATATTTTTTATATATTATATTATCACATTTTCAAAATCTAGTCATAAATATGTGAAAACTTATGTAATTATTATTTTTAAGCACCGTTTTGTTTTAAAAAAGTGGTTCATGCTATGCTATATTAAAGTCAGCTTTAATATAAATATATATTTTTTAGAAAAAAGTTTTCTTCATATATGTATCTTAAATAATGCAGTAGTGAATACGCTCGTTGTAAGGGAATCAGAAATGCTGTCAAGTCATGTGCAGCTTGTGAACTTTAAGCTGCATTCAATGCAAAGCGGAGATTAAAAAATTACCCAATGTTGACAAAAGGAAACGGGGAACAGTCACTGTACATGGGTGTGTGTGAAGGAGTATGTGTATGAGTGCGTGTATGAGTGTTTGTGTGTATGTGTGTGTTTTGTGTCTTTATGTTTGTTTTACTGCTGCTGGTGCTGTGTGCTGATCCTGATCAATATGCGCAGCGTGTTTCTGATGGAAATATGATTAAAGTCAAGGCGAAAACAAGCAGCAACAAGATTGGCCAGGATGAGGACCAAGATGGGGCTGAAGGGGAGACGGAGGATGGTAATGGTGATGGGGATGGGGTTGAGGACGTGACGCTGCTGACCGACGCGACGCAGAGGCGAACGGGCAGTGCAAGGATTATGCAAAGACACGTCAGAAGTTGTTTGATGTTTTTGTGCAGAGAGCGAGAAATGAACTGGAATACAATTGGTGGAAGACCAACAGAGGCAGCAGATGCTGCCGCTGCCGCTGCCTCTGTCGCTGCCGCTGCCGCTGCCGCTGCCTCAGTCGCTGCCAGGTAATCAATCGACGCAGCTCCTAAAAGTATGCTGCAATATTTGCGCACGTTAGGTGTGAATGCAGGAAAAGTGTAAACTTCAAGTGAAATTAAATACACATGAGAGGAAGAAGAAAGCAAAGAATAAGAAGAAAAAAAATGAGAGCTAGATAAAGCGCAACTTTTTTCTTTTGTTATTGCAATAACTTTTGCAAGAGCTATGAGTACTCATAATATGCCAATACATTGGGCTAACTTTACATGGTTTTGAGATGCTTCTCACTCTGTCTTTAACTCATTCCCTTTTCTCTCCCTATCTCTGTCGCACACACATGCGTTGAATGGTGTGCAACTTTGCGGTCTTTTAAAAGATTGTTTGCATTATTTGCGGCTGCTGTTGTTGGTATTTTTTGAAGTTCTTCGTCTCTTGCCCCTCGATGTTCGTTTTGGCCCGGCCAAAAACATTTGCTGAGCTGTTAACAAAGTGAAACCGCACAGTTTGTTTCGCTAAAGTTTTTGTCGAAAAAACGATAACGGTATTTAGTTTGCATGAGCATCGGTTTTTAGGGTTTTTCGGTTTTTGGGTTTCGGGTTTTTGTGGCGCTTTTGGGCTTCGACTGTTGCTCCAACTCTGCGGCTGTTACTGTTGTTATTACTTCACGTTGTTGTTGGTGTTGCTCTGGAGGATTAGTTACAGCAACTGGATCAGGAGCAGCTCCCAAACCATAGCAGCATTCTGTGATTATGCGTTTGCCTGTTAAGCCTGCAGCTTAGAAAGTTTGCCATATTTTTTGATGGGTTTATCAAAAAGATGAAGCAAATAAAATAAAACAATGATGAGAAAAATTCACAAAATATGAAACCATTAGATACTTTGAAGGTCTTAAAATGTATAAAGAATTTAACGAGCTGACAGCGGTTGAACAAAGTTTAATATTTAATTGAAAACGAATTGAGAACGGATAATTACTTAAGAGGGATGTACTATCAAAGTCTATTACATAAAGTGTTGAAAAGTAGATAATGAAATAACAATAGATTCAAAATATTACATAAAGTTTTGAAAAGTAGATAATGAAAAAACCATCGATTTAAAATACTTCAACTGTATTTAAAGTCTATCTTTTTACATTTTTATTGGCATGGAAATTCAAGCAAAGCATTTTCTATGTTCTTCTTAAGCAGCGTTCACCATAAACAACAATTACAGTTAGTCACAGCCACATTACATACCAAATTTACTCAGAAACACATACACACACCCATACTATCAAACACTCGCACACACACCCGCCAAAAAGTCAATTTAGTTGATGCGTGAAGCGATTTGTGTTTAGTTCACGCATTTGGAGTATTTAGTTGTTGGTTGTTGGTAGTTGGTTGTTTACTGTAGTTGTAGTTAAAGTTGTTGTTGTTCCTGTTGTTTGTTGCTGTGTGTTTTTGGCGGCGGTTGTAACGAGCTGCTAAATCGATTGTGACTAATTTGCGGCAGTCACGAGGCAACGGCAGTGATTTAGAAAATGCCAAGGACATGGGCGAGGACTAGAACAAGGACTCGAGTCGAGGCAGCAACAAAGCGCGACAATATTCCGTATTATTAAAATATTGAAGGCAATTCAATTGGAAAATTGGCAGACAGACAGGGAGAGAAAGCGAAAGAGAGACAGAAACAGAGACAGCGATAGAGAACTGCTATCGATGTATATAAAGTAATTGAAATAAACGAAACGAGAACAGTTATAGTTCTACTTGTAATTCTGAGTAACTGGGGAGTGAGAGAGATAGATATAGGGAGTGATAGAGTGAGAGAGCTGAGAGGTCTGTTTAATAAATGATTTCCGCCACGCTCGAATCTATGTGAATAAATTCAGAACAAGTCCCCCCAAAAACGGATTTGAAATGCAGCTTATGCGTAGCTACGAGCAAATCTATCTGTATCTATGTATCTATGTGTCTGAAGCTGTAGCTATAGCTGTATCTGCATGCGTCATGACTGAGATTAGAGTCGTTGTTCGTGCCTGCCCACAATTGTCAGACAGAGAGAGGGACAGACAGGCAGACAGAATGCCAACTAAATCAGTGCGTGTAGTATCTGTATCTTTGTGTGTGTGTGTGTGTGTGTGTGTGTTGTATGTGAAGATGTATCTGTATCGGTATCTCGGCAGCGACAATGAGCGCACATTGTTGCCACAGTGCCACAGTGTCAACGCTGTTGATTTCTGTGCGGGTGCATGTCTGTCATTTCATTATCGAAATATGCAAAGCGACAGCCTGCAAATGAAAATGATAATGAGGGCTTATCGAGAGCAACGGAAGTGAACCCCGAACAATTTCACAGTTCTCTTGTTATCTGCTCTAAAAAATGTGAAACGACAAAAAACTAAACACAACTCAACTCAAACATGTAGAAAAGGCGCAAAATAAATAAAATAAAATAGAATGAAAAAAAAAGAGAGAGAAAATCAATCAACAAGTGGCCAACAGTCAGTTTAGAGGAGCAGAGGGGGATGAAGAGTAGGAGGAGGAGGAGGGGCAGTGGGAGGGGCAGATGGCAGCTGCCAATTCACAAGTGTCGTCTATTTGTGGGCAAATAACAAACATTGGCACTGAGATTGGCACTGGGACCCAACGATGGTTGGATTGGATAACTGATTGGCTCTGGGATCTGACAAACTCACATACACACACACACACATATCGGTTGTCAAAGTGGATGGACGTACTGGGCATAGCATTAGCTAAATAATTAATTTAATTAACATTAATGACAATCATGACCATATATACGAGTATACATACGTCATCATCTCTTTTATGTACATAAGCATCCTTCATAAGCAGCTGAACATTCAGCTGAAACATTCAGCTGCAATTTCTGCCTCTGGGCACGCACACACACATACACATAAGTATAATAAAATAATCATAAATATATAATGATGATGTGCCCAGGACCAGGCAGGACTTCACTCAGCTCTCATCTCGAGCAATAGAAAGGGAGAGAGAGAGAGAGGGAGTGAGAAACAGATAGAGGCAGCGAGTATTTGCCATGCAAATACACACATTAAGTGCACAGGCATTTCAGCCAAGCCCAAGTATCAGTATCAGCAGCATCAGCATCAGTATCAGCTAAAGGCGCGGCTGGTAAATTGTAATGAAGCAGACAAATCCCCCCATCCCCACTGACAGTCCCTCAAGCCACTAACAACTGTTAGCCTGGCAAAGATAGCGAGAACTGAGCAAATAAATTGCTATAAAATTTTACCCAAAAGTCGCATACAAAAACCAAACAGCGTGCAGCTAACAGAAGCCAGTGGGGGTGGCAATACATACACATGCATATATGTATATGTGTGGGTGTTAGTGAGAGGGGGAGAGAGAAGCAAAGTGCCTGCAGCACAGTTTCAATATCATCTGGGGGCTGGTGGGGGGTAGTGGGAGAAGTGGGGCCGAAAAGTGCCGTGCTGCCGAGCCGAGCAGACTGTCGTCATGTCAAGCAATTCAATTCAATTTGGATTCTCACGCGTTTGTTTGTCTGCCTATGGGAACTCATCTTCCTACCCTCCCCTCCTTTTCCGCTTTCTCCACATAAGTATGTGTGTGTGTGTGTTTATTTTATTTTTATTTAATTCATTGCAATGCCAACACATATGTAAGTTAGCTGCTATGTTGCGCATAAATAAACCATTTTATATTTGGCAGTAAATAACAATTTACAATTTAGCAAAGTTGTACAACTCGCATATATAACAATTTGCAAGAGCATTAAAAAGTTGCCGGATTATTATTTAAATGAGAAAAAGTTTTTCACATATGGTTACACACACACACACGCACATAGGCACACTTAAACTTAAGCACACGCACAATGCATTATTTTTGGTCACAGCTTAAAACTATGCAACAGAGAACTGCAAGCAGTTTAAGTAAGTGTATGTATGTGAAGAAGCTGCCTGATATGACACTTTTACTTACTTGTGACGTCTTAAGCTGCGCTGCCAGACAGCAACTGAAACTGAGCAGTCTGAATGAAGCCAGCGTGTCGTGTCGCGTCGCCTGTCAACATATTCTGCAATTTCCGCTGGCTGCTTCCGTGGCCGCTGGTTAGTGGCTTTAAGTGGCAACATCTCTTGTCCATACATCATCATCATCATCGTTACCGTCATCATCTTCGAGATCATCATCATCAGTAGCAACGTTAAATTTAAATAGCTGTCCGAGAAAAATGCCGACGGCTGTTGATTGCTCACTGCCGGAATCAACGTGCCTCTCTCTCTCACTCTTTTTATGTCGGTTTTTCTATTGATTGTTTGTCTGTGGCACTCACGCATTCACACACACTCGCACTCACACACACACGCTAACATGCATCCGCACACAGTGAACGTTTAGTAAGTAACTGCTAACACAATTTGTAGTCTATGGGAAAAGCGTCAAGGTAGCTGCCCAGTTTTCCTGTTATACAGTTTAACTGGATAACTGGGCAGCAACTTGACGCTTTGCCGCGCCAAACAACTTGACACGAGCGAGTTCTGCAGCCAAATGAATCTCAAATCAGAGAACTGAGTGAATTTTGCCCCAAAGATGCTGCGAACACGAGCACGAGCACAGACCCGAACGCACGCGACACGAGGCTGACGAAAGCTTCGTGATGTGGGACAACCAAAGCGCCTGCAAGTGAGCGCTAAAGGGAGAGAGCGACAGAGTGGGACATAGTAGTAAGAGCACATGAAAATCGGGTGCACTGCTTGCGCAAGAAGTGGGGAAATTTCTGCAAAAGAGCGTCATCGTGGAGGGGAAATGTAAACAACGAAATGGGAGGCTGTGTGACGTTTAATTAGCCACCGCTTGCATATCGAAGCAGTTGCTCTTAAGAGCCTTTTCTAAGAGAGAATAAAGAGAGCGAGAGAGCAGTTGCGTGGGTGGATGTGTTGAGAAGAAACAGCTCGCTGCTGATAAGGCTACTGACCTCTGCGCCCGAGTTGCAGTGGCGTCCTGTAAAAGGGGGACAGTTCAGTGAAGGGTGGCTTGGCTTAGCCTGCAGTCTCGTCCGTCCATCTGTGCATCTGTCTATCTGGCTGCCTGTCACACACAAATCAGGTTGGCAGCACCGTTTTGTGCTGCAGTCAACAAAACTAAATGCCAATTAAATACTCTTGAGTGTTTTATAAATAAGTTGAATTTACACAAATTTCAAATTTACCGCAACTTTGGCTTAGCTTTTAATTAAATTAATGCATTGCCTACATTACGGCGCCTACACTCGCTGCCTCAGCTGCTGCCTCAGTTGCTGCCTCCGCCTCATTTCTGCTGGCGCTGCCCACTTAATTGTTGGCATTTTTCTTCTGCTGTCTGGACAAACAGCTGTGCCATCAAGCGCATAGATTACACAACAAACAAAAGCCGCTCAGAGACAAAAGGCAGAAAAGGAGCTCGCAGGACCGACCGCTCAGCTTCGACCCTAGTCCGGCTGTCCGTCTGAAATCCGAGTAGCTTTAATTTGGGCACGTCAAACGCTGAATGAAGGCAAATTTGTTCTTCACAAATACAACAACAAGCAATAGCAACAACATTCTCAAGACCAAAGCATAAAGAGAAAAAGTCAAAAGATTTGACCAACGCGTGCTGATGTTGCCTACTTTTAGGCGCACATATTAATCAAAAACTCAGACTTGACTTTCGGACCTTGATTGCCTTTTGCAGGGCAACTATTAATTGCCGAGGTGCCAAACAAATGGCTTTTATGTCGTGATGTATCCCTAATATGTGTTACAGTTGCATTCCGAATATGGCCGTCAGTTGGCGAAATTGTGGTGAAAGAGATTTAACAGCCTTCATGTTAATAACAGCAAATATTTAACTGATGAAATATTTTAAAGTGATTCTATAGTAGCAGAAAGTTGGTTAAATCACTGCGAACTTATTGCTTATGGTGGCAAGAACAAAAAAAAATAAAAGTTATTAAATTGAATTGTTAAAAATGTTGTTTAGCAAATCTTCAAGAGAATTGATGACAATTGTTTTAAAAAAAAGCCGAAAGAATTGTTAAAGCTTCTGAAGTGTCGAAGATTTAATTGGTCTTTTATTTTTTCCAAATTTTACCAAAATTATTTAATCTTGGTATATTTCATAAATCATTAAATATTGGTATATTTTATACAATAAATACATTAATTTATTTATTGCCATTTATTCAAATTAAAAATTAATTTAATGCAATTCAATAAATTTAAAAACAATTAAATTTGGTTTGAAGAACAACGATATTTACTTGTGGGCTCGACAAAATCTTAGCAAAATTAGAGCGAATGCTGAGATAATTGAAAGTGTGCTACATAAAGTCGATATACACGAAAATAACATTTTCTATGGCAATTCAAACAAATAATTTGATCAATTACCAGGCAAAAAGTGTATAAATGATGTTGTTTTTGGCATTTTCTTTTTTCGAACGAAACGAGACGAAAAGAAAACGCGACTTCAATCTCAGTTTCAGTTCGACAGCGGCGCAGCATCAAGTTTCCAGTTTCTCGGTGCACGTAGTTTATGTTTTTCGCTTGCTTTTTTCGCTTTTTGCCTCAGACAGTGGCAGAGCCGAAATGATTAATGACCGTTTGGCATTGCCATTGTAGTTGTTGTTGTTGTTGATTTGCACAGAACTTGGAAATGTCAACAGAGCATCGCACAGTTGTCGATGACAGAGAAAGAGAACAGAAACAGAACAAAGTAAAACTAAAAGCCAAAACTTTGCCTGGAAATGAAATTTGATTTCAACGCCAACGGCTGAGAAAGATCTCTCAAGTAACTTTGGTTTCTCGGTTTCTGTTTCGGTTTTTGTTTCTGGAACAGAGAGACAGAGAGGGAGAGGCTGAGGGAGGAATAGGGAGTAGTCAGTTGATTGAGTAACCTTGGGATTGGTAACTCATCAGAAAGGCAACTGCACAAAGAGCATGCGACAACAGGCAGCACAATTTCCCTGACGGATTTACCGAATGAAAAGCAACTGAGAAACTACACACTAAATAAACAGAGCAACTAAAAAACTGAAAAAGCAAAAAACCAAAAAGTGTCGATGATGTTTGACAGTGATTGCTTCTTTTTCTGTTGATATGCTCGATAAGGAGCAGGTTAACAGGATGTCAACTCAACTGAAGACTAAAGCCTGAACTGAACTGAACTAAACCAGGTTTTGCTGGAAAAGTTTGTGCGGCATTTGATGTGGTTTTCCAACAGCATTCAGAATCTCAAGTTGAAAGTTGAAAGTCCACAATTCAGAGCTAACGAGCCGTTGCGGTCGAGTGACAAATGAAAAATGTTTCCGGCATATTAAAAAGGATTTGCCGTGCGGCAGATAAATGGCTGTAGGCAAACGCATTACTTAAATTAATTTTACACACGCACACACACAGTCACAGTAAATAGGGCAAGTCTGTAGCAAAAGCTGCAAAAAAATGTAGGGAAATCGGCAACCCTGTAAATATTTAAATGAGCGCCAAAGGACAATGCAACGAATAACGAATAATGGTCGAGAAAAAGGCAAAACGACAGCAAAAGTATAAAACAAATAAATGGCAAACACGTCGAACGGCGCATTAAACATGTGTAAATATTTGCAGCACACACTGTGACTGTTGGACAAAAAGGATCATGGAGTAGCACCTGCAACAAGGACAACAACAAACAGGTACAAAAGGCTCCCCATGAAATTATGTCAAAAGCTGTGTAAACACAACCAGAAAGAGAGCAAAAATAAAACACATAAAAACAAAAGAGAAATAACAACAAGAACAACTTACCCAAAAGTCCACTTGGGCAATGCTTTTTTAATTAGCAGTCAGCCAGCATCTCAGGGAAATTCAGGAAAAACTCTAGCCAGTTGCGCATTTGACTGTAAAGTACATAGAAAGGATATCATATTTTCTGGATTAGCTTTTGACGACATTTCTTTGTTTCTCTGTCTGTTTGTCTGTGTGCAAAGTGGGTTAAACAATTTGCAGCTCGCTGCGCTTTAAAGTGCCTTCAGCCTGGGAGTTAAAAAACTAGAAAGTTATGGGCGTGACGCCCACTGCCCCGCCCCGTCCCGCTCCTTCCACCTCTCTCTCTCTCTCTTTTCTATGTGCGCGCCCGATGTCGTTGACAAAAATCTTTTGTGGTTGCCTCTAATTAAAAAGCGACTGGCAAAGAGAGGAGAGATAGGAGAGAAAGCCACAGTCTTTGTCGCAAGTGCGCGCCTTGGCCCAATGAAGCGGAATATGGAAAAAAAAAACTATAGCATACTTTTACGCGCGCCGCATATTTTGCCACGGCATAATTAATTAAAAATATCTGACATGCAATAATAAATTTTCGCCCCTGTCCATGTGTGTGTGTGTGGGTGTGTGTGTTAAATGCCCCAAAGTGCAAAAGTTTTAAATAAATGAATTTTGTGTGCCAAAACGAAGCCAAAACATAACTGACATCATTAGCAAACTTTAATACACTTTGCGCCCAGGGAGGCAAAATAAATATGAAATAAAAACTAAAGCAAACGAAACAAAATTGAATGAAATGCAGTGGAAGGCAACATAATGAAATGAACTAAAATGAAATGAGAAATGTATACAATAAAATTTACGTGGTTCATTTTAAATGCAAGCCACAGTCCCAGCGAGGACCGCTTTTAAAGTTCTCAACAAATTGTGTTGCAAAGCTTCCTAACGCACATTAAGATTTTATTTGCTTAGATCTTTAAGTTATTGCATTAGTCACAAAAAAGATAAATTTAAATTTAAAAAAAGATTAATTTAAATTAATAGTTAATCGTACTTTACATATCGTTCATAAAATACCTTTTAACATAATTTCGATCATTGATATTATTTCCTGGATATATTTTTATTACCAGAATTTCCCCAACAAATAATTGTAACTCGAGCTATACCAGTATTACTAATATAATTGGTAATTGATCTATTGGGAACAGCTTTTGTCTCTAATAAAAAAAAAATAGCTCCATTTATTTTACTTTATCCGTACTTAAGAGCTTTGCTGTCAACTTAATGAACTAACCTCGCAGTCGTTTTTCTTGTGCGATTGTGTGCAAAAATATATTTAGAAAACAATTTAAACTTTGCACATTTGTTTCAAATATGCAGGCGCGCCATGGACTCAACTCGCCTCGACTCGACTCGACTCGAACTTGGCTTATGCAAAGCGCACCACATTGGCCAAGTGGCTTAGATTTGGACGGGATACCGACAACAACCTACAGCCAACAACAACCAACAACAACCGGCGACCAACAACCGACAACCCACTGCCAACTGGCAACTGCCGAGTGCCGGACTCAATGACAAACTTTTTGCCAGCCAAGGTGGCAAGAACTATGTGGGATTAGACAATTTGTATGCCAGCAGTGTATAAGTGGAGGTTGCGGATGGGACATAGAGAGAGAGAGAGGGAGACAGAGAAAGAAGGAGAATCGCAGCACCCGCATTAAGCCACAACTGATGTTTACATTTTTAACTAAGGCAACGGTTTGAAAGTTTGCCCTGCCAGCAAAGCAAAGTAAAGCAAAATGTCCTGCGCCTGCCTTTTTCTCATTTCGGCATTAAATTTAATGCATATAATATTGGCTAATGATGTTTACAATGCGCGGGGGCTTAGGCGGGCATTAAAATTGTCGAGCCACCGCAGTTGTGGCACCTGCTGTGCACGTCGCCATTGCCAGTCCTTGTTCGTCCTTCGTCCTTCGTTCGCTCTTTCATTCTGGCCATGACTACGAAAACGGTCTCATTTCGATTTCCCCTGGCTGCTGCTTACGTAACGAAGTTAGCAATTAAGACAACTGTGCACTCAATATGCCAGCCAGTTGTTTGTTAATTGAATGTGTCTCCTGCCAACTCAACTTTTCTACTGTACGTGTAGTGTAGTGTAGCCGCAGTGTTATGAATGTTTATTCAAACAGTTTGCTTTAAAATCCAATAAACTAATATTCACCAAGAGCATTCTAAATCTCGCGAACAGGTTTTAGTTTAAGTTAGTGATGTAAATCCAGTCTGTGATTCGAGTTTAATAACGAAATGTTAAAATCATCAAAAATAAATCGAGTTGTCGATATAAATAATACCGATATGTAAAATTTTCCCCACAAAGATATTTTTTAAAAGATAGCGTAATGCAAAATACAAAAAAAATCTGATCAATTTCAGAATTTCATTATTTTTCCACTACTGAAAAGATTTTCAAACGAATTGTCATTTTTATGGTTAGGCCTCTAAATTCATTTTGCATTCGAATATTATTAATTTAAAACTTTATCTTTCTATTATAAATATGATTTGATTACAGTTTTTTTTTTATGCATATTTAAATATTTGTGTCCCGAATTAAATAAACAAGTTTTTAATTTTTAACAAATTAATGTAGCATACTTTTAAGCATGTAGTTAAATTAGCCTTTGTTAATGATGACGCAATTGTTGATATTCTAGTTGTTCTTGTTGTTGTTACTCACAAGGCAAACAAGCCAAACAATTTCAAACTCATTAAAAATTGATTGACATGCTCTCGCACACACACACACACACATGGCTAGAAGTTACACCTTCATAGCAATGAAATCAGTTGTGGCCGAAAATCTAATTGGATATTTAATGGCCAACACTTTTGATGTCTCGGTAACAAAACTGTGTATCCAGTGGGAACAATTCCGCTGCATGTTTGATGAATTTTGCGTTGATTTCGCAGGCAGCGGGAACGTATCTCACATATGTCAACATCAACATGGTAACTCCCTCGAAAAGGACAACGTAACATAATTAAACGACACCAGAGTCACTTCATGGCCTTTTCCCTCTTGTCTCTTGCCCCCTCGCTCCCTGATGATGAAAAGCGTTGGCTAATGAGCCCGAATGGAAACAAACTGCATGTGTATGTGTGTGTGTTTGTGTGTGAATGTAGGTTAATGTCCAACTACAACAGTTATGTGTGTGCGGCTTTTAAAATTGCGGCATAAATTGATAATGTCCTTTGGCTGTGAGATGCTTTAAAGTTACGCCACGCAACAAAAACAAAGAATTGCAATTAATAAAGCAATCAGCACAAGAATTTGCTGCTGATGAGCCAAATTTGATTTGCATCACATAGCATCTGGTTGACCCTAATGACAGGAAATTGTGCGGTCAGACACTCAACCAACTGCAATTGCACTTGCAACAACAATTGCAGCCGCAAAAACAAATCATGTTAACCACAAAGCCATCAAGCAATCACACAATTCAAAACCGGATAAGCTGGCAAATTTTCCGTTTAATTTGCCCAAAAATCACAAATGCATAACGCAAACTGGAAAAAAAAAAAGATGCATAATTGAAAATCAAAACAACTGTAATAACCAAACAGTCAATTTTGAGGTAAAATAAAACGGAAATTGTGGCCTAAAATAGCAAACGACACTACACAAAACTGTCCACTTGACATGGGAAAAAGCGGAATTTTATTAAAGCTTAATGCACTTTATAAATTTAAGTTATTCCATCCTACTTTACTCTTTAATTTAAATTTAAATTATTTTATTGATTCCTAGCACTGCAAGTTTTATTTTTACTTATTATTTATAAGTTTTTGTTCAATAAATAATTGTTTAATTATTAAAATATACACACAAGACTACTTATAATACTTAATTTAAGTACAATCACTCTTTTAGAATCCCGATGATACAAGTACTTCTATAAGATTCCAATTTATTTTTAAATGTTAATTAATTAGGCAAATTAAAAAGTTCTCAAAACATGAAAGCTTCTGCATAAATGAAAACTATTATTTGACTTTCACAGCATATCTTCACGTAACTTTGCAGAATTAATCGAATGCTCAAGTGCCATTTGCAGCTAGTGTCATTGGGGTTCTTTATCGAATGCGAAGCAATTAATGCATGCTTCAAGTGCGAGATTCATCTGTAAACTAAAGCCATGTTGAACCCAGACAATTGCATCATCCATCTTCTGCAGGCATTTGTCTCTTTCACGCACAGGATGTGTATCCCGGATGTGGCCACGGAGATGGAGATGGAGTTGGAGACGGAGGTCAGGATCTGGACACGGACATGGACATAGACATGGACATGCACATGGCGGTCGCCTTTTGTCACTGCGTGAGAGACAACAAACACATTTACTAAATTAAAAGTGAATTTATAGCGCACTAAATGCACTGCCTGCATGTCCAGCCCAGAAATTGCCTGCTTCTGCATCCTGTGTATACTCAGTGTTTGTATGTGTGTGTGTGTGTGTGTGTGTGTGCCCCTCTGGCAATGTGTGTGTGTGTGTTTGTTTGTTCGCTTAGTTTAGTTTGCTTAATCTTTGACAAGCAGCCCAGAGGTCGACGCCTCGCTGTCTGTCTGTCCAGGCAATCAGCAAGGACACACGTGCCACAGCCGCCACACTCTACCTGTCTGCACTGGGTGGTTGTTTGACTAATTAATTATAACATTAAAATGCGCAGCGTAATTTTGCACCTTTTAGCCAAGTTAGTACTGGCGAAAAATAAAGAACGGGCTCATAAGAAATGCACCACAATTTATCAGCTGCATGTTTGGTATCTGTACAGTGAGTGTAAACGTTGCCAAAACGTGGCCAGTGCCAGGCCAAAAGCGTAGCAACAAGCCAAGAAAATAAATTGGTAATTTGATGCGGCAAAGGCGACGGCTGAGGCTCGTTTAATGAAAGCAAACACAAAACAGTCAGACAGTCAGACAGCCAGCCAGTTGGCCATCTTGCCACATACCCCTTCCACCCTGCCACACACACACTGACACACCACAGCACATGTAAAATGGCAAATCTCTTGGTTGGGCCCACAGTGAAACAACAGAGATCCGAAAGTTGTTGGCGATACGGTGACATAATGAATAGGATTTTGGGTTTTTGTGGGCACAACAACAACAACAACGAAGGGGAAGGGGCAATGCAATTTGGGGGCAAGATATGCAAAGGATATGCAAGCCGCAGAAACAGATGTTGCATCTCTGTTGAAAAGCAGCCAATTTGGTGCCCACGACGAGAACGAGCACAAAATTGAGAATGGGAACATGGCAAAGTGACAAAAATTTAATATGAACCCGCACCTCCTTTTGCTGCCCCCATGAAGAGCACCTATATACTCTATCACCATCTGTCCCTTCTGTCCCCTTCTGTCCCCTCTGTCCCCCTTTGCAGCTCTCATTCCAACGAGCAGCACACGAGCAAAAGAAACGCGCGCAAAATAAACGGCAAAATAATCGCGCACAATGCATTGGCAATGAGCCAAGGCAAAAGCCTGTGTCCTGGCCATGTTTGTGTATATGTGTGTGTCTCTGTGTGTGTGTGGCAAAGTTTGCACTTGCTATCGATGAAATTGTGGCCATGACACAGGACACAGGGCAAAAGGACGCTGGACACACTATGAGTTTGAGCTGGAGTCTGAGTTGGAGTTCGAGTCCTCGTCCTCCTTCGATTCATGGCTGCAAGGGCAGCGATAAAGTCCACAGAACGTGGCAAATAAGGCGGACAGCAGCAGTGTCTGGGCGTGGCAGCAGGTGCATTACAATGGGGTCGTGTGGCACTTGTTAAAATTAATCAAGCATTCAGCGAGGCAAACAAAATGCATTTATTGTCAAAATACACAGCGCATTGTGCCAGCAATCAAACAACATTTTAAAGTCCTTTAAATGTCCTTATTCACACACACACGCACACATTCAATTACAGGGTGTCAAAGATCGCTCAACAAACAAAAACGCCCAGTTGCCAGTCGCTAGTTGCAAGTTGCGAGTTGCAAGTTGTGAGTTGTGTGCTGCAAGCCGTACAAACATTTCAATTTGCCTGCCAACGGGCGTCGCACAAAAGCCAAACAACAAACCCGGCAAAGCGCATCCAAAAAACAAACGAAAAATACCCGAAAAAAGGCTGGAATATCCCCAAAAAAAACAAGAACAGGAATGGAAATGGAAACGAAAAATGGTCCACAAATCGGACAAATGGCGCTCACAAAAACGCCATTTCATATCCGGTGCGAGGCGGAAGTGGCAGCCAAAGGGACTTTGTGAAACCCAAAGCCAGGCTCTGTCATGGCCAATGGGATTAGAAGAGACTCCCCATCCAACTTCTCTCCATTCCATTTCCAACTGTCGCAGATCTATGTCACATATTGGCTGCTTTACACAGTTCTGCCAACAAATTGTGATGAAACTTAAAACTATCGCTTGTCAATTTTCAGTATTCAAACTTGAATTAAACTTTATTCAAATAATTTACATGAATTGTTGAAAGAAACTGCCTGAATATTTAAAAAATAAGGTTACAAAATATAAAATTAAATATCAAATATAATTCACATTAAGTTAAATATGTATTTAAAAAATTTTCAGTATTATAATTTTGAATGAAACTTAAATGAATTTAATAAATAGTAAGCAAACTGTGCAGCTGAAATTTACTAACAATATTTTTATGTTTATTAAAATTATAATAATAACAAAAAATTCTGCAATACAGAAAAATATAACTATTTTGTTTTCATCGAAACAATTCACTAGTCTTGGCATTTATATAAAATAATTAAAACATTTCACTAGTCTTGGCATTTTGATGAATTTGATTTATTTTCCTCTAGTTATAACAATGATTAAATTCAATTAATTGAATATATTTTGTTATATTTTGTTAATATAATTTTTAAAGCAAGTAATTTTCATTGCTAAGTCACTTCACTATTGAATAGTCTGTTTTGCATGACACTTCACACACATAGATATCTCGAGAGTTGTTCGTCACGTGCCCATCGTTGGCACTTGATTTGCTGTTTAGTTTAGTTGGCTGCTTGGCATGCAAAGCGCAAATATTTGGTTACATGCTCAGGTGTTCATATCGCGCTATCAGAATCTATGCAAGCGGCACAAATGTTGCACAGGCAATGGCAACGGCAACGGCAACAGCAACGGCAACGGCAATGGCAATGCCAATGGTGGCAACAACAATGCGGGTTGCCGCAACCAGAGCCAAACGAGCAATCAAAATAACAAAATCGAAAAGCGTTCACCGCACTTTGCCATATTGTTTTGTTTGTGCCATGTGGTTGTGGCTGCAACTGCAACTGCAACTAACTACAACTGTAACTGCGGGGGAGTTGCCACAGGCAAATGTGGCAGGTTGGGAACAGAGTGGCGGCTGACTGTGCCGATATTATGGCCACACAGTCAACAAACAGGCTGAAAAACAGATACAACGACGACGATATCAACAACGCGAGCTCAAAATCATTTTCAAATACATTTTGTGGCAGCTTTTCCGCGTGCAGCTCGTGCAACTTTTTCCCGAACTCACAATTTAATTGCAAACGCTGCACTTTAAAGCTGACGGAAACTTTTTTTCTTGCCGCATTTTGATTTACTGCTTGAAATGAATACAATATGAATATGGATCCAGCGATATTTGTTTGTTTTCTGTATGTTAATACCCTGTAAACAAGCAGATGGGTGTTGTGTAAACAGTGAACTGGACCAGTCAAACATACTAAACGTTACCCTATAAAACGTTATAATACTACACAATATCAGTCTATCTACAGGGTAGCTTTGTAGTTCCGCCATGCCGCTTTTGTTATTTATCAGTTATTGTTTAGATTTACTTTTTGCATATCGAAACAATATTTTATAAAAAAATGTGTAACATTGGCCAGATGGGCATCTGGCGTTTCGCATTTTGATGGATTTATTCATGTAGAAAATTGCATTAAAATGCAATGTTTATTCCGGGCGGACAACGTGGCGTATGAGTAACGCGTAGCGAGTCACACTTCGCCGCAAAGTATGCAATTAAAAGCAGCAAAAAGAATGCAGCTGAGGCGTTAATTCGATTGCGGTTATATGCAGGACAGATAAAGCAAACGGTTTGAAGTCAGTTTTATGCCACAGCCCATACACACTCGCACACACACAACTCACACTCGCACACTCAAAGTTGGAGTACAATGAACCAGCAGGTAGCAGGTGAGTGCAATGCGATTTATCTCTACATTTTTCTGCGAGAAAATGCGAGAAAAGTTGTAATTGAAATGCCTGCGATAAGATCTATGCATTCAAATGCATTTAAATAATGTTCATACGGCTTTATTCGAATGAGATTACGAACTTCCAAGTGAGTTTATGAGTTGAGTTGTTGAAAACGTCGTCTGATTATTACCAATAGTTTAGCAGAAAATGAAATGGTCCATAACTGAGCAGGAAAAGTGCCAGCATCAATATGATCTTGAGACGCCAATTCTGCAGGAGTACAGATTACAGTAAGGACTCGATTTAGCTGAGAACAACTTACGCGCCGTCTCTGTATCAGTTGTGGTCCCAGGTTGCAGCGACAGAGGGGACAACGATTCGCCTGCCAGCTGCGAGCCTGGCCATACAATTCGAGGCAACTGCGGCAATAGGAGTGTCCGCACTCCAGCTGGACAGGATCACGTTTAATATCCAGACAAAAGGCACATATGTCCACATCTACATCTGGGGACAGTTTTCTGTTGCAACTGCTGTTGTCCTGGGCCTCCCTGGTGTTGTTGCTGCTGTTGCACCTTAACTGCATCTTCTAATTTGTATGTGAGTATTCACTATTTAAATTAAAAATGTGTAAAAATACTAATGTGTTTTTTCCAACTGAAATTGTGTAATTGTGCTTAAAACGAAAATTTCAATTTAACAAAATGTCAGAGCTGTGATTTCGTAGCATAAGTTGATTGTGATTCAGCGATTAGGTTTTTATTTTAATTAAAACTGCTGTCCATAAATTGGCAACGGGCTGCACAGACTGCGACACACCTTGTGGCCCAAGGATGTCGTTGTCCTTTCGACGACGCCACGAGACGCGACGCGACGCGACGCGACTAAATAAAATGAAATTATATCAACGCCACCTCAACTGAAGCGGCAAGCATCGAATGCAATTAGTAGTAGCCTTGTACAACTCAATTAGACGTTGTCCCTGGCTAAGTGTTTGCCATATATTGCGACTTCAACTTCTCATCCTTGGGCTCATCCCTGACTCGGGCAACATTTTTCGCAACATTCGCTGGAGAGGAAAGGAGCACTACAGCGTTTTGCACTTTGAGACAAGGAACCGCAGAGCAGACGCGATATAAATCGAACTTAACAACTACTTTTGGTACGTCAGGCAGGACGAAGGCGCAAGGACGAACGACGACGACGACGACAACGAGAATGAGTATGAGATTGAGAATGAGAATGAGAATGAGAACGACAACGATGGCGTTTATTTCTACAAGGTTTTTAATTAAGTTCAAACTCCTCGTCTGCGCTGTGAGCGTTGAGCAGGCGTTAAAAGTCACATCATTTCTTATCCTGATCCCTGTCCCTGTCTCTGTCCCTGTCCCTGTCCCGCCTCATCTCGTCCTGTTAACAAGCTGACAAATTGAATCACTGACGTCAGCTGTTCTGTCCCTGCTTTGTAATTTAACATGCCATACATACTCGTACATTGAGTATTATTAACGCCTCGATCTGGCCAATTACTTGGCCATATAAACAAGTCAAACATGGACATTCACTTGATTTGCATGCGCAACTTGATTACAAAGTTGCCAATTGCATCCCACTCTTAGTTCCCATTGAATTCATGCTGATTGTTTATTGTTCAAGTTGAGTAAAAATGTTTTTTTGTTGTTCATTTTTTGTACATTTTGTTGTACGAGTAATTGTTGATTTGTGTTCATCCGCAAAGTTGTGCCGTTGTGCAGTTTGTTGAATTTCAAGTTAAATTAATTTGCGAGAGTTTCTTTAATTATCCTTATAAATGGCTCGCAAATTGTTAAAACACATTTCACGCGCACTGTTCTCAAATTTGTTGCAGGTAGTTAAATGCCAACTGCAAAACTTTGCCATCAACTCAAAAGATAAACAACATCAATCTCCACAGTTTGCTTTAAAAGTTAAGAAATAGTCCCTTCCCTCTTCCCTTACCGCCCTCAACGCAAGACGGAACTGAATCAACCTCATTCAAAAGCGATTTTCAATTATTTACTCTAAGAATCAGCAAGAGTTTGAGCTCGTAAAATCAATCAACTATTTTTGAAATTACTCTCCTAAGAGTACACTTATATTTTCCTACAGCTAACTTTAAGCAACTTTATATTTTTGTATCACACCTAAAGAATTAACTACTTTGTAATTTTAATATGTTTCTAAGTCAAACATTCATAAAAATCAATTGCTATATTTTTATAACAAAGATATAAATGTATAATATTTTCAATTAAATTGTTAAAATAAATAGTTAATTTAGTTATTAACAATAAAAATTGTGTTTCAGCTTTTAATTGTTGGGGCACACTTTACTTTAAAGCATTAAAAATATATAATTTAAATAAGTAATTATTTTGTAATTTAATTTAATTTAATTTATGTATAGTAAATATTGTATTTAAGATTTTAGTGCATTTGAATAATCTCATTTTAATTATGGGAATTATGCTGGCAATCTCTACTAAGTAATCTCCAAGATACGAGGAATTTGCTAAGGAATTTGCCGTGCTTTGCTTTAGAAATCTCTTCGGACCATTTTTTACAAATATATTTCTCTCTATCTCTTTCTCCATCCCTCCAACTCCCTTTCTTATTCTTTCTCCATGAATATATAGCGCAATGTTCTAATATTTCCGCTTAAGTACGGTGCAGGCACGCTAGATGGCGCTAATGAGCTTTGTAACCGGACACACAGGCAACGCTGGCGTTGTCCTCATTTATGTTAAGCTTTTTGTGCATTTATGCCGCGACAACAACAAACACAACAACAATGACAATGACAGCAACAACAAGTAGAACAACGCAAAACACCACAAATGTATCGTGTGCTTAATGGGTTAACGTGACGCTAAATGAATCATGCCCTGGAGTCAGCGGCATTAGTGGGTTAATATTTCAAAGGGATGGTAGCGACCGGAAGCGGAAACGGATAGGGAAAAGGCAAAAGCAAAGCCAAAGGCATCTAGAAACGGATGCAACAAGGCTTAGCTGAAAACTAGCTGCAATTTCAATGAAAAAAATCAAGAAAAAAACAATGTTATCATTTTGCCGGGCTTCTAATTAAATGAGCAGTCGCTGAGAAAGTCACTTCTCAGTTCTCAGTTCTCATTTCAGTTTATTTAGCAATTAGGTAAAGTTAGTGCAGTGCATTTGCCGGCTAAATGTACAGCTAATTAGCAGTCAAGTCAAGAAAATTATGAAAATATCATTTAATTTGCACGCCCATTTGAATGTTGCCCCCTTCTGGTTGCACCTGCACCTCCAACTGCCCCTGCATCTTCATCTTTACCTGAGGCAGCCACCTGTACCGAGTGCTAATGCAGCTTTCTGTTTGGCTTTTCAGTTTGGCCTTTGGCTTGGAGTACTCTTTGGGTCCTTCTAGCCCACTCGGGGGTGGCATTGAGTGGCCTGCCCCGCCCCCGTCGCCTTCCCGTCCTGCTTGCCACATTATGGACACTGAGACGCACTGCTAAATGCAGACAATGGCATAAAAGGCGACTCGTCCTTAGACATGTGCAGGGCCTTCACCCACTTTGTCCCAGTGCAGTTCACTTCACTGCACTCTCTACCCGCCAAACGGGGCAGTAACAGAAACAGGGGGAGGGGCAGGATGTGTGCGGTGTCATGTGCCTCACGTGTGTGGGTGTGTGTGTGTGTGTGTGTGGCAAGAAAAAGCAGCTGTAATTCAGCTAAATGCACTCAGCCACACTGGGCCCCGGGTCCATTGTCGTGCGAGGTCGCTTTGTTCCTTCTCTCCCAGCAAAGACTTTGCTGCACGTTGCACGTTGCATGTTGCACGTTGCACGTTGCACGCTTCATGCTGCGGTTGGACCTGTCTCGTAATTGAAAAGTAGGTTGCACATTTAGTTGCATTGTTTCGCTGCCTGTTTGTTGTTTGCTGTTTGCTGTTTGTTGTTTTGTGCAACGACCCACATTTTGGCCATTGTCTTGGCCATAAATCATCCAAATGCAACTTCATTTCAGCTAATTTGTCTGCCGATTTTCCGCCTTCTGTCTATCTTCATCTTTACCTATATCTGTGCATTCCATGCGGTCGCATTAATAACCTAAGCAATTTGTTTAGGTCCTAATAAATTAAACAAACAATTTTTATGCAATGTTGTTTGTTGGTTTTGCTGCCTTTGCTATTTACCAACTTTGCATTGAGCACTCGAGTGGAAAGCCTGTGATATCTTCACAGTTTGACAATTGAATTTCAACCTCTCTTGAGTCGAGAATATACATACATACATATATTTTGCCAATAGGCACATAAAAGATTGTTAACAACAGCAACAGCATCCGGCAGGATTCTTTAACTCTCCATCTTCCTCTCTTGGCTTCTCAATGGCAAAGGATGCGTCTTGGCAAAACTATGCAAATGACATGACTGGCTAAACTTTGGCCTGTCCCCGCAAGGACAATGGGACAACAGGACCGACTGACTTCAGCTCAAGCCAAACTTTGTGCAAATTTCAAAATAGCCGAATAATTTTTCCCAATGCCATTATGCTAAACGAAACGATTTGCGATTGCTTTACTCGTAAATGATAAGCAATGTGAGTATAAAAAATATATTGATGGGGTCCTCTTTTCTTCTCTAAAGTGATCCTTTCATTCCAATTGAAATCGCAAATTTTAAATCTGATTTGAACTGTGCTTTCATTGGGAATGGATCACTTTACAATTATTATAGATAAACTGGTCAAAAGTAATCTATTTATTTAATTAATAGTTTTAGTACGCAATATTATTAAATATAATTCAGGATAGTTTTATTTACTTTATTATTTCATTCTCATCACTTGAGTAATTTCAAATCTATACTAAAATCATCATATTATAATATTTAATGTAATTTTTACATTTTATACCGATTAAACCATGTGTTGAACTCTAGTAATACTATTTTATTTTATTATAAATGAATTATCCTACTATATATCACATAAATTGAATTTTACTCACTGGTTAGTAACTGACTTTTTTTGCATGCAATTTAAGTGACAATCTTTTCCTTTGTTTTCTTGCGAAATTATGAAATTCTATTTATATGGTGCAAATTGTTATTCTGGACGGTTTTAAAACTTAAGCAATGAAATGAAATAAAAAGTCCGAAACGGGCAGCAGACACTTTACATTTTAGCATTGCGAGGCGCCACAAATTCTTGAGGACAGTCGCCTAGGATGCGACGAAAGCGACGAAAGGCCCCTTCCCGGAGGAGACATGCTATTGAGTTGAGCTCTATGCATTAATTCCTACCTTTTATAATGCAAGGGAAAAAGGAAAGATGAGAGAAAGAAAGAAATAAGGTGCACTTACGAGTACGCCCGAAAAAAGCAAAGGAAAATAAAGGAAACTAAAAGATGACGAGATGACGAGATGACGAGGGGAGATGAAGAGACGTACAAGAAGAAGAAAAGAGTATAAAGCAAATTCCAAGCATGCCACAGCTTCGTTGAGGACTCGCACTCAGCAAGGACGATGACGATGGCGATGACGTTGACGACGTCAAGAGCAGCCCCGAAATACAACAAAAACAACATTAACAAAAAATACAAATTTTAATAAAAGAAAAGAAAATATATAAAATAAACTAAGTAAAGTGTAGTATATACCTTTTTGGAGGCAACATTTTTTAGCTGGCGACGCGATGCGGCAAAAACAAAAGCTGAACATTTTGTTAAAGTTGTGCAACATTTTTGGACGCGTTTTTTTTGGTTGAAGTTTCTAATTGTGGAAATAAGACAGAGAGAGAGAGAGAGAGACTCTACGCGGATTACTTAACTTTGCTCACAGTTGCTTACAAAATGGAGTGTGCTTCGCCGGTCGGGCAGGCAGGCAGGCAGAATACTTGTTGGCGGTACTGTAGTTATGCCAAGTAGCAAAACGAATACAATTGCCATTGCACTTGAGCTGTAAGCAGAGTTTACTTTATTATCGCTTGTTGCCGCAGGCAGAGAGACTCAGAAAGAGAGGGGCGGGGGGTAGAGGAGGGAAGCAGAAAGTGGGGCGAGGGAGCCCAGATTCTTTCAGCTTGAAAATGAACCCGTTGTAATGCGAGGCAGCTCGACGTTTTTAGCTTATTCGCTTTTTGTGCCAAAAAAAAGTTGTTGGCTTTGTTAGCTGCTTACAGCGCAGTTTTCTTTCAGCTTAAAGGAAATTCAATTTCCCTGCTTTTGCCAGGTGCAAAAAAATAAGAAAAGCTGCAAATGCATGACAAATGATTTGCTAATGAGATCGTTTTGCCACAATGCCACAGAAAAAGTCAGCTTTAAGACCATTTGTGAACAACTGCATGCAACTTTCAGGCACTCAGAGCGAGTACTATATACTCACATTCACATTCACATTCGAGTACCCGCACTCGCACTCGTTTTTATACTACTCAGAGTCATATATTTGCAATCATAACACACTGACAGCAGCTTCATCACGTTGAGAATGAGCCAGAGTTCTGAACTGAAATGCAATTTATATTGCCAACATGGCAGGACACTCAAGACTCAAGACTCAACTGCCACCCATAAGCAAAGCAAACAAATTGAAAGAGACAGATAGACACACAGTGACAGACAGAGAGAGAGAGAGAGAGAGAGAGAGAAGCGAAATATTGCACATAAATGCAAAATTAGTTTAAGCTTTTCCGAAAAGCTGAATTTATGGAATGCACTTTACGTTTTAATGCCATTAAACTAATGAAATTAATATGACTTATTAGGCAATTGAAGGTGCAGCAGGCAATCGATTCACAATGGACGTATATGTTAATTAAATTTTATTTAATTGATTTCTAGCGACACAAGAATTATGTTTACTTATAATTTATCGCGCTATATTCTTAGCAAAACACTGGCCATATTAAATATCATACTACTTATCATTAAAATTTAAAAATTATTAAATTTAAAATTTACTCAAATTTAATAACACTCGAAGCAGAAAAGAAATTTAATATTTGCACGCTTGAATGATAAACCAAAAATAACAATATTTTCTTCGAAATACATATTTCAATTACTTTATTTGTCGCATGCTGAATTTATATGTGTAATAACATCAATTTGGCGTGAATTTGTTGTTTGGCTCCAAGTCAAATTTAGTGCAGCTCTTCTTCGTTTATCTTCCCCTTCCCCTTCCCCTTCACATCTTGCTCCACAGCTCTCGGTTGCCTTCCAATTTCTCGTATACAAATTGCCAAACTTTGTGTGTTGGCCCAAGAAATGTCAAATGCAAAGCCAAAAGCCAAGCCAAAAACCACTTTATGCTAAGTCGCTTATTCCGCTAAATGTGTGTGCATGTGCATGTGTGTGTGAGTGTGTGTGTGTGTGTGTGTGAGTGTGTTTATGTGTGTACATTGCTTTGCTGCTGCTGCTGCAAGTATGCAATGCAAAGCTAGCGACTGACTAACGAAATAAATTGCTGTATCAGCTCTAAAAAGTAGTTGCTGTGCACACACACAAAAACTATATGCGAAAATGCACACCAAATATTATATGCTCTTTTCAAACATGAAACCAGATAATCAGCTAACACTTCAAAGCAGAGTTCTGTTAACTCACATTGAAACTGAATGAATGAAGGTAATTAATTTAAAACTGCGACTCTTATATTCAAATATTTTATCTTATGAACTCTAAGTTAGATAGATAATTTTAAGTAAATGTGTCGCTTTTAAATAGTGAATCTAATGCTTAAAATAATGTAAAGAGAACGTTTGTTTTTTTTAGCTTATACTCGTATAGAAGAAGAATTTGTATTTGAAATCCAGTTGCGGAAATAAGATTATAATAATTTTATCAACTGACACTCCAAAATAATCTAACAGAAATATGATATATTGAACTCTAGTAAATCTTTAGTCTCATAAAGTGACTTTTATTCAGTTTACCTTTACCTTTGTTTTGGGTAATCATGAAATGCAAAACACTTTAAAACTATTATAATATTAAATCAAATTAAGCTCCATAAATATCTATTATATCTTGTTTAGAGCAATGTTAAGTGCGAAAGTAAATGGTGCTTGATATAGCCGAGATACCCTCGTCAAGCAGCTGGAATATGTGTGTACAAGAGGAGACACTGACGCTGCTTGCTGCCACAGAGGCCGCCACACGGTGTGCGGTTTGTTTGGCTGCCACCTGGCCACGGACACGGGCACAGGTAGGTGACGCCACGAGGTGGCACGAAGGATGTTGCAGTTAATATTTTCTGCTACTCTGCGCTGCAGTGCATAATTTATGCAGAGCTTGTGTGTGTAATTGTTGGTCATGTCGCCTGTGTGTGCGAGTGTGTGTGTTTGTGCAGGAGGACCTGCTTAGAGACAGTGAATACTCCGCAATGCGAGGCGAATGAATTTACAAAGCGCAAATCTCAGCGGATAGCCATGTCAGCTCTGCTTGACACAAGCTCAGCCAGCTGACTGCGAATTCTCCGAATGCCGCACACATGACCAAGCCCTGCCACATGCAGCTGCAGCTGCTTTCAGCTCTAATGTGGCACAACACACAAAAAACCGTGTAGATTTGCTTGGTCGGGAGAACTTTGTTGACTTGTTAAATAAATGAAATGAAATCAAGTGAAATTGCTGTGGCAAATACACCTCTAATTTCACTGACAATCAACAAAAGTCAGAATCGCTTTTTAGGGATCGTTAAAAACGGTTCCAAGTTCGCATCAAGGAGATGCGTTTTTATTGATGGTGTCCCCTTCCAGCTGAAAAGTCGACTGGCAGGCTGGCTGGTAGACATATCCTGCAAAAATTGTGGCAATTATGCCAAAAAGTTTGCGCACTCGTTTCAAGTCGGGGCCAACAGAACGAGGCGAAACTGGAGGCAACGCACGAATAATTAACAAAATTTGCACTTTATCGCTGCCAGTGCAGGACCAGGACGAGGACGAGGACCAAGACCAAGAGAAGGACCAGCACCAGGACCTGGCCAGAACGAAAGGCAAACTTTAACGAGCGACAGTTCTCCTGAACTGCTCCTTTCACTGAACCTACAGTTGTCGGTTTCCTGTTTCCCATACTCTAACCAAAAGTCTTTCTGCTACGTCAGGAAAAACACTACAACATTTACTTATAAAAAAAAGCAAAAGTGGTCTGACTAGATATTTTGTTAAGAATTCGCAGAGTTTCACTTATCTTAATCGAAGGAAAACTTCAAAATATTTAATTAGAATAAAAGAACAAATTGTTGAAATTTGACATCCATAACATTATTCAAAAATTCAAAATGATAATATTTATAAAAAAAAAAAACTACTAATTTGTCTATGATTTATCGTAGTCTTCAAAAAATATTTAAAAGTGTCATAAAAAATATTAGTATTCTTTAAAATACGCTTTGTTTTATGAAAAAATGTACAGATCATTTAAGCAACTAGAAAGAGTTAATTGTCTCAAAAATTGCAACAACTGCTTAATAAGATCTATCTATGATATATCAGATATAATCTTGAAAAATTCTGAGTTCATAAAAGAACCAAAAGCAGAGTATTCATTGCTTTGCTTAGCCGTTGAAAAACTTTTTCATGCTGCTTTTTTTGTTGAGCTCCACATGCTGTTTATTTTTGCCGCTTGGCATGTGACGGAAGCTGATTTGAGACCAAACACAGTAACACATTTAGCCAGAGAGGGTGCTGAGAGAAGGAACGGAAGAGAAGAGAGAGAGGAAGAGAGAAGAGGAGATGCAGGCATATGCCATAAGCGGAAGCTGTGCAACGGCATTTGGCATAAAGGGAAATCGGAAAATAAACGAAAATGTCAGCGGAAAATGCAGTAGCTGTAGAAGCACGCAAATCCTCCTCCTCACTTCTCATTTCTCAGTTGCCAGTCCCCAATCCGCAATCCTTAGTTCTCGTCTCGCAGTTCTCAGTTCTCAGTTGTGGCAGTCGGCAAAAGGCGCCAAATCAACAGCCAGAAAGAGCGCGCGTTGAGGCTTATGGCAGTCAAGTGCAATATGTGGATGCCTGCATAAGTGTGTGTGTGTGAGTAAGTACTTAGAAGCTGCCGCTGTTGTTTGCAGTTGTAGTGGTAGTGGTGGTGGTGAAGGTGGTGGTGGTGGTAGCATGTGGCATTAGTTCGACTCGACCGCTGCGCAGCTCGGCAACTAAAATGCAATTAAGCCAAGCTGAAACAAGGCTTTTTGCTGCAGCTGCTGTTAAAGCCATCGACTTTCGAAACACACTCTCTTACTCTCACACACACACACATACTTAGACTCGTTGCATTACTAAGCACTTTTTGCAATTATTCACATTTTCCTTTTAATTGGAATTTAAAGTGCTGCGCTGGAATTTTCCTTGCCTTCTATTTCGTGTGTGTGCTTTTTCTAATGAAACATACCTGATTGCAAAAGTACATAGCATTTTTTTGAGAACTTTTCTCTGTCTCCCCCCATTTCTTGCTTACTGCCACTTCCGCTTTCAACACATACAAAACACAACATGAAAATTTATTTTATTTTCTTTTTTTTAATATGGCACTGTTGTATTTAATTAATCGACTGAACATGTAAATTACAAATACGAATCCATTGAATAAGAATAAATGAATATATTCAACTGAAAGTGTTGCGAATATTCGCATTATTAATGGCTTCCATTCGTATTCCGTCGAGCAAATGAGCCGTCATAATTTTAAATACAATAAATACCATATAGTTAATTTGTATTATATTGTTTATATTTTTATCATTTCCCTTTTAATTGATTGACATTTTTTATTTATCGAGTGTTTTGTCATTCGCAAACTTTTTAATGCAATTGCAACATGAATCAAACGTTTTTTTAATTGAATGTGAATTAAAAAGTTTTCATTTGCAGTTCATTTAAGCTTTCTTTCTTTTGTCTTGCTGAATCGGATTTATAGATAGGCATTTTGGTTTATCTCGATTAACCATTCTAAGCCCAAAGTAATATTTTAAGTAACAGTACGTAATTTAAATTTATTAAAATGCAGGCATTAGTGAAATTGAATTATAAATTGAATTGTACTAAATACAATCGGTGCTGGTTCAGTTTTTACGTGTAGTTCTTTTTTTTTATCATGGCTATTGGAAAAAATTTTTTCTATAGCTCTGAAAATAAATGTCATATCTCAAAAAAGGCTAATATAAGTTTAGACGAATCGGAATGTCTGTTTTTTTAATAAACAAAGAATAGACATTATAAATATTTTTGAGCTTAGTTGAAAAATATCAGGAAACCAAACCGGATGGAGAATCGGTACCTGGTTCGGTTCTGGTGGAACAGTATCGGTAAAAGGTTCTTGTTCTATTTTGTCCAGTCGGTACAGGTACAACTATGGGTTCGTAACGGTACAACTATTCAATTTTGAAAAAATTGAAAATGTTATTAAACAAAAATATATTAATAGATACATTTGTATGTAAATTAGCAAGAAAAACCTATGTAAATATACATACTTTTTTAATATACATAAACAAAATGCATTCAAAAAAATATTAAACGGTTTAGTTTAGTTAACGATTCCGGATTGATGGGTAAAAATAAGAAATGTGGAGTTTTCCACATAAAAGTAGTTGTAATTAATTTCATATTTCATTAATTATTAATTTAAATTTCCTTTCTGTTTCAGTTTTGTGTAACAAATACAATCACTATGCAAAGGATGACAGGATTGCAGGATTGCAAAATTGCAGGATAGCAGCTTATGAAGCCTCAACACAGCAAATACAACAAATGCACAAATTCCAGAATATGGTTAGTTGCTTTTAATGGATGATTAAACTGAGCCCAAAACGCATCTGCATAGTATGTTGTGCATGTGTGTGTGTTGTAATTTGCAATTTGAATGGAAATGTATAATTAATGCATTGTTTAACGACGTGATGATATTATGTAATGAGTTTAAATAAAAATGTATTTGCTTACCTCAAAATGAGCTGCAGCCTTCGCCGATCAGTGGAAATTGCAATAATTTTGCAAATTTACATATTTTCATGATTAAATGATTTCCAATTGAGATTCCTCGTCTCTTTTTCTCATTATTTTTTTGCAAATCAACATTTCATTCGTTTCGCTTTTGTTATTGTAGTTTGTTTGTTGTTTGTATGTTTTGCTCTGGATTCTCGCACATAATTAACAAAGCTGTTCAACTGCAGTCAAATGTCATTTTAATTATATTTAAAACTGTCTTTTTTGCTGCCATTTTATATAAACATTTGTTTATGCTTTTGTGTTAAGTGTGTGAGTTTTGTAATTACATGTGCGACATGAAGGTCAGTTCAGTCCCAGTTCAGTTCCCAGTTCTGTTCTGTTCGGTTGGTTTTCGTTTCCGTTTCCGTTTCTGTTGCCCTGTTAATTGCTTGTTTTAAAGTTGTGCGAATCAGTTAAATAATTTAACAATTTTAGTTAAAAAACAAATTGATGGCAAACAACTAATTATGTAAATTACTTTTAAGTACGAAAGATAACATTTTGTGCAAACACGTTTAACAAATCTGAAAACAAAACTCAGCTGTCACTTGTGTTAATTTATTTACATTTTTTATAATTATTCAACAGTATTTTATGTTGCACTTTTTGCGTTTTTACAGTTCTTTGCTATATTTTAGTTTTTTTATAGTTATCACTTGAGTTTCAAAAATTGTTTCTTGTTGACAGCATCAAAATTTTAGAGTGCGTAAGTGTGCGTGTGCGTGTGAGTGTGCGTGTGTGTGTGTGCGTGTGCGTGGGATTCTTAACGAACTTTGCGGCTGCTTGAGAACACAGCACAACAGTACACAGGACAACACAGGACACAGGGCACACACTGGACGCAATGATTTCAACTTATGAGCAACGAAATGCGTTGCGGGCGTTTTTATACCGACGTCGTCGCATCCAGCACGATGAATTTTCCGGGTGGGGATATGCAAAAAGAAAAGCAACGCAAGACGCACGCAAAAAGGAAAACTCCGCAAATGAAAAGAGTGCGCGAAAACTGAAGAGCACAAAGACATCGTCACTGCCCCACTTCCCTTCACTAACTTGTCATACCCGACGAACGCACACACAGATACAGCTACAGATGCAGAGATAAGCCCGACAGCGCAGCAAGCAGCTAAGCGAAGGGGAAATTCTAACCAGTTTCAGTTTTGCAGATGCTGCAGCAGCATCGACAGCATCACCATCGGCGTCGACATCGGCATCGGCATCGGCAGCGCAGCCTGCGCACGCATCGCCATTGCAGACGTCAGAGCAAAGAGAGCTTTTCTTGCTCCTGTCCCAAAAAGCTCTACACGAAACTTGACGCTTTGATCCCAAACGTTTTGCACTCGTTTCGTATTCGTTACTTCGTTCGGCTTTCGTGCGAACGGGCGCTTCGTTTACGCTCGTGTGCGTGTCATCGTGTGGTGTTCATTCCACTCGGCAAGCGTTCATTTTGTTCCCCTCCGCTGCGATGACGATGTCGCTGTCGTTGCTGCTGCTAGCAGCGCTGCCTCTGCCATGGACTCTGCTGCTGCTGATGCTGCTGCTGCTTTTAGGCGCCGCTTTGATTATGTTACACTCGTTTTGTTTTTGTTCTTTTTTGTTTTTGGGTTTCTTTTGGCTTAACTGCAGTTATTATTATGCGCTGGCTTTGTCTAACCGCTCACCGTTTCCCCACTTGCTGCATTCCCCCTACTCCCCCCTTCCTTTGTCACTTTGTCTCTGTGTGTAGCGTCTAATTTACAGTTTCATTTAGCTGGGGTCAGACTATAAATAGTCGGCAGCAGACATTGACTGCCATTTGGCTTTCCATTTCGCAGACACGTGTATCCGTATCCGTCTCCTCCCTGCTGTCCCCCCATCCCTGCGTGCCCTTTTCACGCCCCAACAGCAAATCAAACACGAAAATCAAATTTGTAAACAGCGCTCACAAGTGGCGCAATTTCAAAAAACATACACAAAAGGAAACTTTATGAAAATTTTACCTGCTGCCAATCGACAAAATGCATAAGCTGTTGACGTGTTGTTGTTGTTGTTACCATTAAAATAAACCGCTAAACGGGCAATTCCCATTTACTTCTTTTTTTTTTGGTTGGCACGCCCCAAAGTCAGTCGAAGTCGCGTCGAGTCGCGCGTCAAGTGGCGTCAAGTCAAGTGCCTGCTGCGTCATCAGCTTTCGCAGTTTCCACAGTTTCCACAGTTTGCGTGCCGCCTGCTGCGTGCTGCACGCTTCGTTCTCCTGCTTTGCATATGAAAGGCCAAAATCAGTGAAATCCAAAATCACTTAAAGGCTGCCACCGCGAACAATGTTGATAAGCGAGTAACGGCAGTTTGGCAAACCCCCCTCCCCCAATTCACCGTTCCCCATTTTACATTCCTCATGCCATAAAATCGCAACAAAAGTTGCCTGCTACAATTTTTTGCACTTTTCAGCAGCGCCTAAAAGCAGGCAGCAAATTATTTGCCAGCCATTCAATTAGCTATGAAAAAGCCACAACACAAACACACAGACAGGCACACACTCATGCACATTAACAGTAAACGGTTTTGCTTTGTTGTTGTTGTTGTTGTTGTTGCCAGAACGTTTGCTACGATTTCTAATTTTGATCTGTCAAACGCAAGGCCAAAGATCGATGGCTTCGATAAAAAGCCACACAATTGTAGAAAAAACATGTTTGTAACTACCGCACTCTCTCTCTCTCTCTCTCTCTTTCTCTGTTTGGTATGTCTATTGGTCAAATCATTTGCCATTCATGTGGAAAATTTCGTCTAGTGCATTGTTCACGAATTTTATGTTTATATTGTACACAAACTGACCACAGTCCGAAATTCACTTGCAGGCCATAACTTCACTCGCTATTAACTTGCAACACGTGAAAATCGCTGCAGCAACTGGCCACCTATGCAACACACATACACACACACACACACACACACCGTAGGTTCAAAGGTTGCTGCTGTTGATGATGACGTTGAAAGTCCGAACAAATGAGGCGCGCATCGCATGTCGAATGATGCTCAGTGAAAAGCACGAATGTGGTTTGTGTGTGAAGTTCATGTTTATGTGTGTGTTTGTGTGTTGTGTGTTGTGTGTTGTGTGTGTCTGCTTAAGGCAGCTGCTGTGTGTGTTTTTGTTAGCAGAATCCATAATACTACTCTTGTTGAACGTTAAGCTTGACATGAATTGCCAGCAAATATATGTGGTTAGCAGAGGATCAACGGATAATAAGACTAAAGGGAGAAGGATAAAAAATAGAGAAGATCAGTCCAAATAAGATATCTGAATTAAAGATTTCATAATTATGAGTTACTTTTCGAAAATGGACAGGAAAACAAAAAACAATGCCAAGCAAGCAGCATTTGAAAAAATATTCGGAAATAAAGGAATATAACAGGGGAGCTCCGAGTCGAGTGTACTTGACTGTGCCGATAGCCTTATACGTAATTCCTTATTATTAAATTATAATATTTCCTTCATTAAGTTTTTGACTAGTTCTTCGTACGTACATACTTAAAAAATAAAAAAAAACCTATTTACGATGTAAAAGTCTAGGGACGAAAACATTTTCATGCCCCAAAATTTCTGATATCCAATTTTGTGACGAATAATATTAAGTTTTACATATAAATTTCTTAAAAATAAATTTTTTTGGCACAAGTTACATTGCGTTAATTCTTCATATCTAATAAATATTACTTTTTTGCGCAGTGCTGAGAGGAAACAATTTTTTTGAGTAATTTACATAAGTATGTGTAAAACTTTATATTATTCGTCACAAAAATGGATATCAGAAATTTTGGGGCATGAATATCATTTCGTCACTAGACTTTTGCCTCGTAAGGTTTTTTTAATAATATATACATATATATGTCAGTAATTTGAATTGAATGAACTAATTGAATGAACTGCTCACAGTTGACAATAAATAATTATTTATTTATTTTTTATTCAAAGTTAAATATAATTAAAACTAATTACTTGAACAATTCCAATACTTAGATTGAGCAAATTCAGAATTCAAATTCAGAACTTGTCGAATTCTCTGAAATTCATGCAAGACAAACAGAAATTTGAGTTGTTTTTCTATTTGAATAATATAGAACAAGCTGTCGATTTTGTTTGCTGTAAATAGTCGAGTAAGTATATTGGCCCTCAATGCCAGTGATTACTGTGAAGAGCACAATAGAACTATTGCCAGGAATGAAAACACTTTCAAACTATACTTCAACAGTTGCCAAATGCAAATGAAGTTGTTGTAATTTGTTGTTGCCGCTAGCTGCGATTTGGCTTCATCAAAAAAAATAACAAATTCAATTTGTTTGACAGAAACTAAACCAATATTTTAGCAACGACTTCAAGGGACATTGGATAACGGAAGATGAGAGATGAGAAGTGGGAAGTGGGAAAATGCCAGAGCTGCGAGCTGCTGGCATTGCCAAATTATGACCACGAAAATAAACGAGTTACGCAAACGGCAGAACAGCAGAAGCACTTGCAGCTGCAACATCATCGTGCAACAACTGAGAGAGTGCGCCTCATAGCTAGCTTACAGCTATTGCCACTGGCTGACAGCAGAAACCAAAAATTTTGATTTATGGCCGGGGCATAAACTGCATTTGACGCGACTGCAGTGGCAGGCTGAGGCAGTGGCAGTGGCAGTGGCAGTGGCAGCAGCGTGACGTCTATGGTGTGGCACGGTGTGACTCCGTGTGGCACGCTGCTGCATGATATGGCTACATATATAATCAAATACCACTAGCAACAAACGCGACGGACCTGCATCTGGCTATCCAGCCATGTGAATGGTGACATGGCAGCTCTTCACACATAGCAACACACCCACACACTCGCACACTCCACTATGGGGAAAAAAGACCGATATTTTAGCAAAAACTGTAAATGTACGGCTAGAGGCTTGAAGTTTAATATGAAACTTAGTTAATGTAAAATAGAATTTTGAAATTTATTTTATTCTAAATTGAACTACCACCCCCTTCCAAACTGACTATAGAAAAAAGTGTAATATATTATTTTACATCTAAATGAACTAAAATAGGCTTAAATAAAGGTTAAACTTTGCATATTTGCGAATTAGACTAACTAAGCTAATTGGGCTAACTAGACTTAACTTTTTGCTATTTTTAAACTAAAAATACTCATGAAAAGCACATTGAACAATTGCACAATAAAACAAAATTACTAAAAATTCCTACTAACAGAGTTTTTAAGAATTACTTTCTCCATACTTTTTTTTATTATATTAACAATTCAAACTCATATGGCAAGTCTCAAAAAGCTGACTTTGATCGAGCTTTAAATATTAAGCGTAGTCCCAAAAAATCTAAGAAAAAAACTTTTTAATCTATCTTGACTTTTCAAGATATTGTACAGCAATAAAATGGACTTTATACCACAATTTCGGGCTTTCTTTCCATAGTGCATTCGCAGAGTATGCGAAATTGCACGGCGAATGGCATTTTTCGGCTGCGATTTTTATTTTACCAACGAAACGGAAGTGCGAACGCAATATTGTGAATGTGTTACACATACTCACACACATGTGCATGTTCTGTGTGTCTGTATCTGTGCACTTTATAGCCGTTCTATGGGGCGCTGGCAAGTAATGATGATTAAGCATTGTAATGAAATTGCAAATTGGCGCAACGCAATGCCAAACTTTGTCTATGTGTGTGTGTGTGTGTGTGTGTGCGTGTGTGTGTGTGTGTGTGTGTGTGTGTGTGTGTGTGGACTTTGATTTTAGTCGGATTTCATTGCCAAAAGGCGTGCAAGTGTATGAGTGTGTGTGTGTGCATTTGGGACGTAATTGTATTGTAGTTGAGTGCCAAAAGCGAAATAAACCTCTAATAAGCCAAATGACGTGCATTTGTCATGTTATGCTCATTCTACTTCTCTCTCTCTCTCTCTCTCTCTCCCTCTCTCTTCTTTTCTCTGCACGTGTGTGCGAGTGTGTATCTGCCTTTACAGACAGCACAATCATTATATTAAGCGCCTGTTAATTAAATTTTACTTCTGTCGATGGCTTCAAATAGTACAGTACTCCAAACAATTAGAAAATCAATACACTATCTGCTGATATTTAACTAGATGATTATGTTATCTTTAAATTTGCAATAAAATTTGTATATTTCCTTATACATTCATATTTGAATGCCTTATGAATTTAGGGCCAAACTTTGCTCAAAATAATATTTCAGTTGAAAATCTGTTCAAAGCTATGAAATGTTCAAGTTGGTTTTATTTTTGACCTAGCAATTTTACAAGTCAAATTGAAGAGTGTATTTTGTACTTACAACTACCTTTTTTTTTTAAATCTTATTTTTGGACAACTCAATAAATTCGTAAATTTTTACATTTTGATATTAAACTCGATTCACTGTTTGAAATTCCATCAGTACTTTCCAGTGACTTTTTACCCTCTGAAGTCTCTTAAATTAATAGGCTCATCCCGACACACAACTATGTCCTCCATGGTCACATTAGCGTAGATAAGCATGGGGTGTATTCACAGCCACACCTCCATTCACCTCCATAGTCTCAGTAAAATTGCTGCCCCATTTCGGTGCAGCCAAATGCAAACAATGGTCCCTCCTAATGGACCTCATTTAATTTGTCTAAAAATTTTTACTGATTCTGCATTTTGCGACTGTCGCAGCCAGTTGACGGCTTTTCCAGGGCGCTTTTTTCGCAATGAATTTATACGATATTAGAGTGTTGGTATTTTTTTCTTTATACTTTTTAATATTTTAAAAAGTAAATTTCAACCGACAACAACAACAACAGCAGGAACAATGAAGAGCAACAAAAGCAAATAAAAATAATAATAATAATAATAATTTGGCATGCTTATGGAGGGAGGGAGGTAGGGACAAGGGAGGGGCGGGCTCTGGTGCGGTCAGGTGAAGCCAAATGCAAACAAACTGTCGAAAAAAGGCAGCACAAAAAGTTACATAATCAAAATAATGACTGCTGTGGTTGGGCGACTGAGTGGTGCGGGGTGCGGGGTGCGGGGTGGTTGGGTGGTGCGATGGTTGCTTCCAGGCCAAGAAATAGACAATAACAAAAATAAATAAAAGCAATGACAAAAGGTAAAGTTTGCAATGGCAGGGGAAGGCAAAGGTAAAGGTAAAGAGGATGAAGGAATTGTGACTGCCACACGTTTTTGGTTGCAGGCTAATCTCTCAAGTGGCAAGTGCATTCAGATGAATGTCGTAATATTGAGCAACACACTCGTATTAGGGGATGCTACAAACAGATGCCGCAAATGCTGCTGATGCAGCAAATGTTGCACAAGACAAGGACAACATTTCAATGGCAGGCCGACTGGGCTGGCTCCGGCTGACTGGGCTGTGCCACAAATAGTGGCAGCCACAAAAATGAGACGGCTTAACACATGCACTTGAAATTTAATATCGCTATGCAGGCCGTCGACAGTCGACAGTCGTCTCTTGACTTAGCTGCATTTTATTATAGCATACTTTTCAGCATGCCACGCCCCTCTGCCCCTCTGCCTGCACAATAATCCCTCATATTTATTTTTGCAAAATTATTTGCTTTGTCTGATTGCGGATTTGCAGCTGCAACGTTTGCACAGTTACTTTGGCTGCCATAGGGGCCCGATTCCAGATTCCCGATACCCGACAATTCCAGCAGCCGAGCCATGAATGAAAGTTCTTTATGTGCCCCCCCCCCCCCACTCCAACTAACCAACTAGCCCAACACCAACACTCACAACACCAACACTCCTGCTGGCCAAGCCTGGAGACCTCAGCAGCAGCTACTCATTTAATATGAAAGCAAATTGCATAAAATCACACCTGCAAGCCAACTTAGCAGCTATCACTCGCTCTATCTCTCTCTCACTTTCTCTCTCTCGCTCTGGCCGTTACCTGGCAGCCAATCCTTGGCGCTTAGCAAACAAGTCCTGGCAGCAGTCACAGTCGCAGTCACAGTCAGCGGACAATCGGACAGGACAGCGTCGCGTGTAAATATCGACTACACTGCCAGGCGCAAACAACATGCTGCCCATCTCGCAACCTCCCTTCCCTTCTCCTCCCCCCTCCCCATGTTGTCATGGCAGCTATAAAAACACCTTTACTGCTGCTTTTTGCTCCCTGCTGGCTTCCATTCCTTCCCCTTTTCCCCCCTCTCTCTCTTTCTTGGCTGGACTCAGATCTCAGGCATGCAGTCATGCCAAAATATGCTGCAGCTCCAACTGAAAGTGTAATGCTCCCATCGCTTCCCCTGCACTCCCCTTCACACCCCCTTGGCCATTTTCTGCCCAGCGGCAGTTGCAAGTTTATGATGTCATCTTCAATTTTATGCAACACACAAATAAAGTCCCGTAATGACCCCGTTACTAATTTAGCCAAACTCAATGTAAAACATTTTAAACTAACATACGATATTATAGTTGTAATAAACAGAATCTACAACAGATGACAAGCCTCAAGTACCCTGTAATCAGCAAAGATGCTCGAATTGTATCTACCATCGACAAGAAAATTTATTTAAAAATTTCTTTTGAAACAAGCAATCAGAAAAGGCACATTATAATTAGGAATGCAACTCAATCTCTGACTGAAGAATAAATTTGGGCATCATTATTTGTTTTCTTGTAGTTAAATATCTATATAGGAAAAATATTATAAATTATTATATTAAATTATTCAAAATATTGAACATATTCTACAAGTATATGCAATTTCAATTAATTTTAGCTTTGGAGAAACTGAACTTGTATTTTTTTTTTTTGCTGATTTCTTATTATGATTTGAAATCTCTATTACTTTTGTATATATGTCTATTTATTTTATAAAAATTTACTATAGTTTTCGCTGTTTTGCATAAATTTACTCATTTTTTTATCAAGAGATATATTTAATAATAATGGTTTACCCGTGTTCGTTATTTTATGTGAAAAAACAACGCTTTTTAAACTTACACCTTTGTAGAGCTTTGTAGAGCTTTGTTCTTTCAAAAAACCTATAAAATCTTGAAAATGGTTCGCATCAAATTAAAATAAATTTCTCTCAACTTCTGAATTTCAAAACTTCAAACTGACTAAATTTTGACAAAATGAATTAGATTTTTCGTGAAGCAAGGAAGGTAATCCATATGGAGAATCTTTTACCATATTCAAGACTTTATAGGTTTTTTGAAAGAACCTATTAAGCCCATTTAAAAATATTTAAATAATAATTACATACAAAATTAAGATAATATTTCGCTAATAATATGCTCTTATTTACACGTTGTTTAAACAATGAAAGCCCTTAATTGTTGAACAGACTGCGAGCTGCAATCATAAATAGCGGCAATTTTCAATTAAAAAGGCAGACGACAAGGCAACAGGAACCACAATGGCACCACCAATTCACACACATGTGAACGGACTTTAATATCAAGTGGTGTGTGAGAGTGTGTGTGGCTGTGTGTTGCAGTTGTTGCACTTGCAACTCAATGCTGGGCTGTGCTGCATGTTGCATACACTTGGGCTTGTTGCAGTTGTGTTTGTCTCTGTCTGTGTCTGTATCTGTATCTGTGTTTTGTGGGTCTGTCTGTTTGTTTATGTTTAGCTGTCAGTGCCACGCCTTGTCGCAGTTGGCACTTGCAAAACGCCCACGATGCAACTGCAACGGCAACTGCTGCTGCTGCTGCTGTTGTTGGCGTTGTCAACGCTTCGATTTTGCAGTTGTAGACAATAAATTTGTGTCCCGCTCATTGTCAACTAAAATCAAAAACATAATTCAGAGATGCACAGACCACAATGAGACGGTGTGCGTGTGCGTCTGTATGTACACTGAAAAAAAAATCAAGATACCGGAATCAAATCATTAGTTCGGTGACACCATATTTACTTAAACCAAGTAGCAATACTTATTTCAAGAACAATTTTTATGCCAGTTATTCTTTATCAGCATCAACATTCACCTCACATGCACATTTTTAGAATATTAAGTATTGTTTGGTTATTAACACTTTAAGTATCAAGCAATGTAAGTGCCTAAAAGTATGCAATAAAAAATATTTTATATTTATTTAAATAAGTAACGGGTATCCTTTAGTCGGGAACTCGACTATAGCCTTTCCCGCTTGTTAAATATTTTGATAATCAGGACTCTGTAAGAATATTTTCAGAGGAATCAAATTCTACGTTTTCTTGGCTTTGTTAATGCTGAGTGGTTGCCATTTTATCCGCAAATTGTGTTAATTTAACAGTACTATACTTATAAAACATATGCTAAGATCAATAATTTTATATTTGAATTTTGGAATGTTTTTTTTCTGTGTATTTGCGGCTTGGCATGAAATTAACACAAATGGCAAAACACCAGCAATACACACACACGGAGTGGGCGTGGCTCGAGCTGGGCAGGTCTCTGTTCTCGGCGTTGGTTGAGCCCAGGATCTGGACCGAGCTTTGCAGTGTTTACGCTCGCATTTAATGCATTTGCAGTCCGGCCACAAATCGACAAATCCATCTAAACATGCACACACCCAAAATAGAGAAATACAGTGGGAGAGAGGAACACAGAGACAGAGAGAGTGAGAGAGAGAGAGAGAGAGTGCTGCACAGTGCATGCAAATGACTTCCGGCATTTGGCAGTTTGTTTGTTTAAAGCAAATAAAGTGAGGAGAGGAGCAAAGCGGAGAGAAAGGGGAGTTGTGTAGGCAATTCAGTTTTAAATTTATCACAATTGCCAAATCGGCCCAAAATCACCAACTCCTTCCACTATTTTGGAATGAGCCACATGACAGCCACTAATCTGCACTTGTATTGACATTATATGGACATTTGTAATTTCCGGTCATGCCATTTTTATAACCTCGTGCAAAACGCATAAAAGAAAATTTGCAACAATGGTTAACAATGAGGCTCAGCCCTTGACCGAATCATTTCTTTCAAGGGTTTCCAAAGGCCCCCTTCCTTTTCAGCCCTCGCCCATTTGTTGCTTTGGTAGCCCTGGAAGATTGCCAGGATGTGCGAGGCAACACAAAAGGGCGCCAAGTTTTTGGAGCTCGTTAACTATTAAAAAGGCATGCCCACACAAACATACAGCAAGTACACATAATAGCACACACGCAAACTCACACACACATACAAACACACACACACACACACACACACACGCATAGAGGCGGCAATTCAATTCTGTTTACGAGCTCACATAAAAAACTTGAGTTTTATTCTAACGCCCCAACATCAATGGCCAAATGTGTCGTCGTCTAATGAGGCAACCCTGCCCAAAAAAGGGTTGACATGGCCCACACACTTATCCCTAGACACACATACATACATACATAGACTGGCAGCAAGTTGTGAAAATCTTTTGGCTTATTGACCATTAAGTTCATAAAATTCGCTAGTAATTGAAGCCAAGCTGAAAATACTCTGGAAATATATGTATACACATATGTACATATGAAATTATGATATCACACACACCTGGCTGTAAAGCAATTAACCAAATTGCAGTTCAAATGCTGCGAGGCAACAACAACAACAGCTTGCGGCAAGTTTTCAAGTTTCCAGTCTCGAGTTGCCTTCAAATCACTTGAAATTCTAATTGGAATTGCAACACAATTTGTTTATGGTTAATCAATTTGGGGCGTTGATTAAACCTCTTCAATTAGCCAGCAATCGATACACCTGAATAACATTTTACATTTTACTGGCAAATAACAAATTGAACTTTGTTACTTTTTTTTGGCAAAGACTTTGATCGACAGCTGCCCGCATGCAACAATCTGTATAGTAGAGCCATTTGTCTGGGCATCTTGTGTAGTTTGTGTCTGTCTGTCTGTCTGGCAAATAGGAGGACAGACAGACAGATTTACCGGACATCAAGCTTGCCAGGTGAAAAGTCAATATTGTGGTTGTTACTGGAAAATATTAAATGTCTTTACGGTTCGTTTCTGGGAAAGCCGCAACTATTTGCATACAATTTGTTGAAAACAGAAATAGAAATAATCAAAGCAATGTGCAACAAGGCGTGCCACAAGGGGCAGGTGGCAAGGGGTCAGCTGCTACTTAGCAAACATCAACACCTGCTGAGGCTTTTCATTTAGAGAACAAATGCTGCAAATTGGCTGCAACTGCAACTGTTGCCCAGGGGCAGCTGCAATCTGTAACCCTTAACCCGTAAACCGTAAACCGTAAACCGTAACCGGTAACCGGTAACAACAGCTAATCAATTTCACAAGACTTGGTCGGAGCAAATGGAGCAGAAGCTGCCACAAAACGAAGAGTGGAGAAGGATTTTGCTGACCGCAGGCAATGCTAATAATCCTCATTCTCCATCTTCAAGCGAAGGAAGCTTCATCCTCTTCCTTAAACTTAACCTCATCCTCTTCATCGCTCTTCCAGCTCCACTTCCTGTTCAAGTTCCGGTGCAAGCGAACCGTTTATGAGATTTGTGTAATTGTTAACCAATTTACCGTTGCCGTTACGATACCCATTTGCCGTTTGCCGTTTGCCGTTTGCCGTGTTGCATGCCACAACAACGAGCAATTCTTCGACTGCTGTCGGCAACAAATAATACAGAATCATCGCAAATGATATGCGAGCACGAGTATTGTCCAAATTATAATGCCGCAAATGTAATTAATGCATAATGCTACTCAATTTGTGAACTAATTACTCGTACAGTCTTCCCTTAATTGCTGTTGCTGCTGTTGTTGTATGTTTACCTGCTGCCTGCCTGCAGCTCAGGCATCTCTCTGTCCTCCTCTTCTCCCCCTAAACCTCTCTCTCTCCCTCTGACTCTCTGTGACTGCAAACTTTGTGCTTAATTTGGCATTTCAACTGTCAGTTGTTTTCATTATTTCAAAATGTACACGAATATCCATTAGAATTCAAAAGTATGCAACACAAAATTAAGTCACATACTTATTTAATGAGGTCGACTCTGAAAATGCCCGGCATCTTCAATTTATATTAAAAAAAAATAAGAAATGGATCTATTAGTTTTCCGAAAAATATAAGTATATAAAATAATATTAATAATAATATTTTATAAATATAACATATTTATTGCCATTCCATTATTTAATTTCTTACGACATTTTTATTAATTATGAATAAATATTTCCTATTAATGAATAAAGTTCTATTTTCAAAATTAAATGACATTATTGGGGCTTAAATATTAAGGCTAATTATAATGTAATATTTCTGCGAAGTATTAACAACTTAAAAAATTGCATTATATTAATGAGCCTCTAAAATAAAATAAAAATGTTGACCTGAAATAAAGTCTGTCTAGCAAAAAAAAGTTTACAAACAGATTGCTATTACTTATGTATTATTCTGCATTATTATGTAAGTTCTTATTGCACTTAATTCCAAACTAAAAATCATTTCTTTTATTATTAATAGGCTGTTTCAATTTAAAAACTTTAAAATAAAATGAAGTTTAGTTTGTCGTCTGAAATGAAATCTGAAAAGCAATAATATTTGTTATTGTTATATACTTAAAGTTGTTATACAATTTGATTTACATTTTCTATTAAAATAATTGAAATATGATGTGAAGCATTTGTATTCATATTGAGGACACATTTTGCACTTGCAACATTTAGCTGCACGAACTGAATGTTATAGTGTGCACCGACTCGTCAAGTGCTGCCACGTGCCGTTGCGAGTTTCACTTTCGCATTTGGCTGGCATTTAGGAGGCTGCAACGTGGCAGCAACACACAATATATCATGCAACGATTTAGCCTAATTAAAATTGCGATATGTTTGGGTCGAAATGTGAAAATGAAAACAGTTGTCTGCCAACACTCGTACTCGCATTTGGCTTGTTATCTGTGACAGAGGCCATAAAATGCAGCTAATGCAAAACGATAATAATGATAGAGGTCCTGTTCCTGCCCCTTCCTTCTGCCCCATTTCCAATCTGAAAACATAATTCACGGTACGCTGATGTGGCACAATTTTCAGTTGGTATTTAGTTTTGTTTATTTTGTAGTGATGGGACAGATAAGCATTTAACATTTAAGAGAGGCATTTACATAAACCACAAGCTTGTTGCTGTTGTTGTGATTGTTGTTAACCTTTAATTATTTGCTGCCATAAAGCGGGCAACACTGAGGAGAAGAGACGTCTGTGAACTTGGGGCAAGCACTTTCGCTTATTGAAAACATGGAAAAGGAAAACTGCAAGTCGAGACGGCGATGCTTTTAAGGCCATCATAAAAATAATAATGATGCAAAGGTATGACGACTGTATCGATGGTGGATCGAGTGGTGCTGGTGGTGCGATGTGGTGCGATGTGGGGAGGCAGCTGCACATCGAAATAAATATTTATATGCGCGCCATCTATAAATTGAAAGGCCATGGGCCAAAGGGTTGGCCCGCTAATGCCAATTCCAGGCGACAGGTGAAACGATAAGGAGCAAAAAGGAGAGCGAAAAACACAAGAAGCAGAACAGCTGAAGAAGCAGGACTTATGAGCTTTGCTGCACGGCATTTGGACTTGGACATTTTTACGATGTGATTTCACATAACCACAGCAGACGAGCAGACACAGAGTGGCACAGACAGAGACATAGAGAGAGAGAGAGAGAGAGACAAACGAAGAAAGAGACGAGCACAAGTTGCAGACGCTTTGGTGATAAACTTTGAAATTGCCATGAACGTACAAATGTGGCACGTGGCAGGAGGCAACGGCAGCGGCAGCGGCAGCGGCATCAAAATTTATTATACTCCAGCGGCACAAACGAATTCTAATAAGCAAAATGCGCCGTTGAGCCGCGCTAATGTCCTGCTCATCGAAATCAAACGGAATTACAGGGCAAAGCATTACGCATACGCCCCACTGTCAGTTGCGGCACAAAGGATTGACAACCATGTGCGAGTGATGTGACTACACACAGAAAAAAAGTTGGAGTTTTCGGGATAAAATCAAAACAATGTGATGTCAAAAGTTCGGTCATCATAAAAGTTCTTAAATCGAGGCCACGATGTATAGGACCATCCCAGATGTTTATTCTGTAAAACTGGTTAAGATATCTCAACCAACGAAACAGTTTTTCGTACTAAAACTTGATTTTCGACTTATCGTTCCTATGGCAGCTATATGATATAGTTTCCCGATCCCAATTTAAACACAATCTGCGTCCGGTATCCAGAAACCTACATTCCAAGTTTGAAGTCTCTAGCTCTTATATTCTTCAAACAGACGTACAGACGCACGGACAGACAGACGGACATCGCTCAATCGATTCGGCTGTTGATACTGATCAGGAATATATACACTTTATGGGGTCTGTCACGCTTCCTTCTGCCTGTTACATACATTTCACAAAACTATTATACCCTTTTTTGCCCCTTTATTAGTGGGCACAGGGTATAAATACATTCCTAAATCAAGAAATTTAAGCTAAAATTTTAGAAAGATTTTCTTTCTGTGTACGAGTACAAGAGTATGTACTTCCAGTCTATATACTTGTACTCATATTACTTTTAGTTTGATTTCAATGCTTGGGGGGCGGGCATGCATGACACAACCCATTCATTTGCCACAGACACAAAAAAATGTTGCACTGTGGCAAGCATATTCATATTCTGTGGCAGGATGGGAGGATTGGAGGGGAAGGCAGAGAATTGTCGCACTTGAGTTGATTTAATTCAATTCATGGACAGACAATGATTGCGTCAATTGCCGCATGTTTATCATTGTGACAGGCAAACTTCTGGCTCGATCTTGGCACGAATCTGGGCCACAACGCAGACCCTTCTCTAATGATGGGGATGCCAGCGGAAAATAGCGGAAATTGTGGAAATTGTGGAAATTGTATGTAAGCGTTTTAGTTTGCCAATTGTGTGTCTCTCTTTCTCTCTCTGTCTCTGTCTGTCGGTCTCTTTCGATGTCTGTCTGCTCTTGAAATCTGTCTACAAATTGAGCGCATTATTTGCAAGACGACAGCTTTTTGGCAAGGGTTTTCGCCCTGGTCTCTTGGCCTTGTTTACATAATGGCCAGCGGTGTCAGTGTCACACTGGCTGTGCCACCTTTTTGCGGCGACTGTGCCAATTAGTTGGCCACATCGAACCCCTTTCCCAGGGGTGCAATACAGCGCAGGTTTTCAATTACACATTATGTTGGGGGCAGTAAAAGAGTTTTGGACAGAAATTGGATTTCTGACGGTTGTTCTTTTTCTTTTTCTTTCTCGTTTTCGTATCGTTTCATTCACTTCTTTTCTTTTATGTGGCAGCAATCCCATCCCCATTCCTGGCTCGTTGAGTTTTATGAACTTATAAACAAGGGGCAGGAGTTGAGTTTGAAGTTGAAGTTGAAGTTGCAACCCTTTTGTCAGCTGTTGCTGTTGTCGACTGACTCGCCAGCATCTACAGCATCTACAACATTCTCCAGCTGCTTATTATGTGGATTATTAGAGGGATTTACTTGGCTGGCATGCACAAATTCATGTGCTCTCTCACTCCCAAATACCTCTGAGCTCTGCCTTAAAATCAGATGCCGAGTGTGTGTACGAGTATTTCGTGTGCTTTGTATGTTTCTTGCTGGCATCAATGACATAAATAAAAAGATTTGCCAAGGATTTGCCACTGGGTAACCGCACCCAAAAAACAACCAGAACAACAACACGAGCAACAACAACAAACCACGAGCTGCTTCCGGCGCTGCCAAAAAGGTGCCGTCAAAATGTGGCAATGCCGTAAAAATCTTTACCCGTTTCTGAAGGTGTGTTCGTATGTTAAGAGTGAGGGGTAGAGATCTGACAGAAGGGGGGAGAAATGTTGGCTTGTTGCTCTTGTTGTTTAAAGGGTTTTTTGTCTCAGTGCTTGCAACACATTTCGGTGATTTACAGACGACACTAAAAGCTGCCGACACTTCAATGTCTCTCTCTCTCTCTCTCTCTCTCTGTCTCTCTCCCTCTCTCTGCCACAAATTGATAAACACGCCACAAAATACAAATACTGATTCAGTCAGCCACTGATAAGAGCTTCTGAATCCAATTCAATTCAATTCCTTTAAATGTCTACTGGCAACTTTCAAGTAAACAATGACGTGTCGCTGACTTTCACTTGTTGTCATGTGTTTACAATTCTAATCAGCCTAATCAGTCGAAACATGTGAGAATCCCAGCTCATTGACTAACAGATGTTTTCAGCTAGTTTTTAGTTTGTTTCCAGGGGTATTCCGATAATGGCAACATGTTATGTTCAAAACACTGTCTGCTGTTTGTAAAATTCCACTGAGTTGTAGAGAGTCTGTACTACAGACCATTTAGTTACATAACATCAACAATGTTATTCAGAATGACTTGTTGTTTTCATTGGAAGAGGGTTTATATTTTATTGGCATAAGCCGTTTTACTGAAGCGAAAATCTTTGAAATTTTTGGAATTTTAAGTTTAATGTTAATGATTTTGTTTAAAATATGAACTGTTTTTTCAGTTGATTTATAGACTGACCGATAAATTGTACAGATTATGTAAATTGTACCCAATTATGTTGATGAGGGTTACTTTTTGTAGTGATGCAAAGATTCCTTTTAAATGGATCTGCAGCTGATTTCTACGGTTATTCCAATAATGCTACAGAAAGAAATTATATTATATAGTTCACTATTTTTTAGCTTGTTCTAAGAATCATAAGCAACCTAAAAAAATGGGCATCTTAAAAAAAAAGTATTACGACTGTTTATATATGTTTATCAATTATCAATTTATATAAGTTTATCAATTGGGATGATTTATTCATATTTTTCAAAAAATTAAAAATGAATTGATAAGTAAGATTTATATTAATAATTACAGGGGATCATGTATAAACTATATTTAATAAATGTTTAGAAAGAGTAAATATGCCAATTGATTTAATTAACAGTTTTTTACAGAGTATGCTTGTATATCTGCTCTCACATTCTTTTAAAAACAATTAAACAATGAGTATATTATTTGTATGTAACCATTTATCAAGTCCGAGTGTAAAAAACTATTCGGATTTGAAAACATATAATTTATTGTTAATTATATTTTATCAAGCTGATTAAAAACAATCAAGAGATTATGACTGAATAAACAAATAAGAGAGTGATGTTTGAATATTTTATTTGTACGAGTATAAAACCATTTTATAATGTATAAACTAAAACTATTTGGATTTGAAAACATACAAAGTAATTATTAATAATATTTTTTCAGTGCTGCCTTTGTCGCTGACGTAGAAAAGCCGAGCAACTATTTTGTTATTCACGTGTTGTTCGCTGATAAGCTCGCTGGGAATTCTACAGATAGTTTGGCTTGGCTTGACGGGGGATTCGCAGTTCGGTGCTCTACTTGAAATAGCCCAGCGAACGACGGAGCACTCGCCAGCGCGAATAGGCGATGTCCCAGTCGACGAAGGCGCCAACGATGTGGCGGACATTGTGATCCGTGTCGTCGTATCCTGTGCGGCCGTGCACCATGCGCAGGTTGTCGAAGGTGAGGACGTCGCCGGGTGTGGTCTTGAAGGTGCATGCCTGCTCGTTGGCCAGGCGGACAAACAAGGCCATCGCCTCGTACCAGGGACGCACCTGATGCGCTGGCACACTGAAGTGGCTGTCGCGCTGTGGAATGCTGTGGTTAATGCGCTTGTATTGGCCATTAGCATCCAGGCTGAAATCGAGGAGGACAAATGTTATTATTTCTGTGAAATTAATTTGATTTTATTCATCTTAAGTTTTAACTTGCAGTCAATACTTGAAGCCTGATTCAGAGACAGTTCATTTTTTTGTAAAGAATCATGCCAAATTGAATAACTCACTTAAGATTGGGATAGAACTGGGTTAACCTACTTGATGACCGGCTCGCGCCAGATGTTGTGGAAGGTGAGGCCCTTGTCGCTGCCCCTGTCCGCCCAGTCGACGGGCGTCTGGCTGAGCACCTGGAAGGCGCTGGGATGTCGCTGGCGCAGCAGGTCCGCCACATGGAAGGCGTCGCTGATCAGATTCCAGCCGCCGGGCGAGTCCGACTGCTGCAGCGTGTGGAGCAGCGTCACACCCGGCTTGTACTCGAAGTAGGGCATGTCCGTGTGGAGGGGAAGTGGTGCGGCCAGGTAGGCGTAGTTGCTGGCACCGGGCTGGGCACGCACACTCCACTCGTCGCCGTAGGTGGTGCGTCGCATGAATCCCACCCGGTTGCACAGATTGCGCAGCACATCCGCCTCGAGTGGCGCCTGCTTAACCAGCGCCAGGCCATGCACCGCCAGGTGGTGCAGCCACTGCAGCAACGCCTCGTCGCTGCTGAGCAGCTCCTGGTATTGGAACTCGCGTTGAATTCCCTCAAACTGTTGCCCCGACCAGTGTTTTGGCTCCGGGCGATAAATGTCGCGCAGATAACGCGCGCGATTCTCTGGCGAGAAATCTCGCTCTTTGAGCCAACTGTACGCATAATCGGACTGATGGCCATCGGACCATTCAATCTGCAACTTTTGCTGCTCCGCACACCAGCTCAACTGTTGCACATGCACCGTGGTGTCCAGATTGTTCCAGCCATGTGGCAGGCGACTCCGCGTCTGTTGCATGTAGCACTTGGGGCACTGGCAATTGTCGCGCAACCAAATCTCCGGATACTGCATGGCCGGCTGCTCCATGGAGACACGCAGCAGCACCAGCTCCTGCTGCAGATCCCTGCTCACCTGAATCATCTTAAACTCGATCTCGAACTTGAGCACACAACCGCAAGCCGAGAAGAATGAGCTGGGAATGAGACGAGATTTTGCGGCATCAGCTCAACATTAGCAGAAACAGAAGCAGAAGCAGAAGCAGCGGCTTCGACATCAGCCCATGGTCTCAGCTTGGGAAAGACACGTGGCCCAAACGGAATCGGCGATGTCTCGACTCGTACTCGTATTTTCTTATATAGATTATCGGCTCTCGCCTGATGCCAGTCGAAGTCGAAGTCGAGCACTTATCAATCCTTTGTGATAGACTGGCGTTGCTGTTTTTGATTTTGATTTCGATTTTAGCTGCTGCCTCAGCATTAATCTCTTTGTTTGTGTTAAAGACCTCGAGCTTCTCTTAAAGCCACACACAAATAAATACACAGAGAAAAACAAAACAGTTATTCATAAATTTAAATTTAAAATTCCTAATTTCAGCTTGTATTCCAGATATATATTAATGTAAATTTAAACCAATATGTAGATAAAATGACACAAGTGGACATTAAAAAAAGTCAAACATTTTATATCACTGAAAAAATTTCTATAGAGACCCGGTAGTCGAAATATGTTCGTACATGGTTTAAGAAAAAGCCGGAATTAGCAAATTTCTGATCCCACTTCGGATTGATTTTATTCCGGTATTCTGGCATTTTTTTCTGTGTATACACACACACACACACACACAGACAGCCCTCAATGCAAAATTAAAAATGCAAAATTAATTTTGCTGAAAATTGCAAACGTTTGCAAATCTGCATAATTGTTTGTCATCAACATGACTTGCCTTGCCCCTTCCCCATCCCCCTCCCTACCCCATCCCCTCTCATTCCTTGCCCCTGCCTCTGCTCCAGCCTCCTTTAGCCCTTTCAGCGGCCTTTTCATGGCAGTCTGTCTGCCCCATTTCCCATTTTCCAGTTGCTTCTCCCATTGAATTGCTGTCAATCATTGTTAGGCGCATTGATCACTTCATGCGCCATGTTGCACATTCATATCGTATCGTATCGTGTTGCATCATCGACGTGCACCTTCCCATGCGGATTGCAATGCTCAACTTCTGACAAGAAAATGCAGCAACACAATAACCATTTTCCATGCAGAGAAAAACAACAACAAGTTGAATAAAAAAAAAACAAAAAAACAATATATGGCGCGATTTTTAATTATCACTTTCGCATTTTACTTTCTGTTCATTGTTGTCGGTGTTGTACATATATGGATATAAAATACATAGACATATCTATCATCTATAGCTAGGTATTGTAGCATTTTCCATTTTCATTCAGCGCTGTTTTCACGCCTCAAACAAAGCAACACAATCCGTGAATGCTCAGCTTTTAGCTTCAGCAACTTGATATACACTTGACAAAAATTCGGGTATTAAAGTTTAGTGCTTGAACTAAAAAGATTGTTAAATTGTTACGATGAAGCAAAACTATAATTAAATATTTTGTATAAACATTCTTTTTCATATTTTTAATTTTAATTATTATTGTTAGTTTCATCTTAATATTATAAATCCGAGAGTGTATTGCTGCTTCGTTTCCTTTTTTAGCTGCTGTTCATTTGTTGGGTATTTCATATTTCTATGGAATATTTTATGCATTGTACAGGGAAGCGGAAAGCGGAAAGCTCGCAGCAGGCAGCAGCAAGCAGAGGTAAAGCAGTCGAAGCCAGAAAACTTTATTGTTTTCAATTAAAAACATTTTACATGCAAAAACATTCACATCTATGTAAACGAGTACCTCAATCCATTCACTCAGTATTCATGCGCTTAACAACAACAAACAAATTCATCAACAACGCACAATTGCAATGAAATGAAATGTAATGAGGTGTAATGAAAATGCATTCAAGTGTTTCTGTTGTTGCCTGACAGTTTTGCCAACTGCACTTAACAACAATCATAATCAACGGCAGCAACAATAACAACAACAACAACAGCAACCATCTTACATCGATGAGATGAAACATTTAATAACCATAGAGATGCTTTTCCCCTTGAGATGCTTTTCGGTTTTCCTATGCCATCCAAGCCGAAATTGTGTCAGTTATTATGCCAAGTCTGTAAATGAGCCGAGTTAATTTAATACTTTACAATATTATGGCTAATTGGCATTACTAAGACTCGTTTATAATCAAGTTTATAACATAATTGCTGTGTTAGTCCAAAGCCAACCACAATTTCAATAAATTGGCATGCACATAAAAGTTAAACCATTACTAAATTTCAACTATGAGCAGGCAGACGGAAACCGCAAAATCAACTAGAGATAATATAGCTAAGCTGCATACATGATAGACCATGAAATACCATATATCAAGTTTTGAACTAAGGACTAGAGCTTGAAATGCTTGAATGAGATAAAAGTCAAAATATTGTAAATTAAAATACCATTTATAACGAACTAAAATTGATAAAAAAAATAATATTTTTTTGTTTATTTATTTTATTTCTTAAAATTTGTCAGTTAATCATTAATAAATTATTTATTTATTTAATTTCATTGACCAGAAATTTTTCTAAAGTTAATATAAAATTAGGTAAATAAATATGATAATAAATTAATATGAGTTAAATATAACTTTAAATGTAAGCTAAAAGGCGAAAAATAAATTAAGTATAAAAAGTGCAATTTTTTTAGTTATTTTGTTGTTATTTTCTATTTCAATTCATTAAATAAATAATAAGGATTCAAAAAAATAATAACATTAAAAAATAACTAATAAATTTAACATTAGTTTAAAGATGAATTTATAATATTTTGGTTCTTTTTCTATTTCAATTCATTTAATAATTAGTAAAAATTAGTTAATTAAATAATGACAAATAATTTTAACATTAGTTTAAAGATGAATTTTAAACTTTATTGTTAATATTCCTATTACAATTATTATTATTTATTCTTTATAAAATATATGTTCTTTAACAAACCAAATCTTTTTACTGTATACCCCACTAGCTAGTTTTGTTACAGGGTATATACTGATATAACAACAATGCTAATCATATTGGTTTATATTTACAATTATCGAATCGAATTCGACACTCAACTGTTGATATTTTACGTTGAATACTCAAATTATTAATAAACTCCAAAATGTAACTAAGCGGAAATGCTACCTGCCAAGGACAAGGGAATAGTCAGGGGGTAGTTTACATATTTGCCCAACAAAAGGCAGCTAACGGGCGACAACGGGCAATTGTGAACGCTGTTCACAATGGTCGCGCTTTAGGCCTAATTAGCCTCATGGGCAGCATCCAAAAAAGGAGGCCGCAACGGAGGTCTCCATGAATAACAAAGACCGAAACGCATAATTAGGCAACGTTTGGAGTTTGGCTCGTTTGACATTGTGCTACCTGTTATTGTTGTTGTTGTTGTTGTTGTCACACTTGAAATAGCGCAAATTGGCGCATTTTGTGAAACGCCCACACTTGAGCTGTTGGCCACAAACGACAGCGAATGCATTTCCGCCATGGCCGGAAAACGGACCAAAGAAACTGAAATCAAGTCCAAAGCGCGTCGCTGGCCTTAGCCAATTCAAGATGTGGCTGCCACTGTGGGACACATAAATAAATGCGCCACAAATCCAAATCCGTAAATATGATTAAGTGCCAAATTTATTTACAGCTCCCACGATGCCTTTAAAAAAGATGTGGAAGAAAAAAACAGCAGGGGAAAAACTGCTTAAAAGCCCGAAGGGTCTGTTGCATAAGCCGCGGCAGGCCACCTGCCGGAAGCCGCGTGGCAGCAACAGCAACAAAAAAAGAAAAAAACAACAACAGAAACCTTGAGTTGACTTGAACTCGGGCTTAATATGGCAAGTTGGCAGCGTTCCGTTGTTGGCCAACTCGATTACAATTACGTGCGCTAATTGCACTTTAAACGCGTCCGAGCTTCTCACGGCCACGCTTCACATCCGTCCGCCAACTCCTCCTCGTTCCGGCTGCCTCACACTTATTTTTCATATTCCTATATATATGTTTTTTTTTTATATATGCATACATATATATTTTTGTATGCGTTTTTATGACATTTCCGGCAGCGGCAACTTACAACTACATAAATTTGAAAACATGAGCGCATTATAACTCTCATATACACAGGTTGTTACGTTTCTAGGCATCCTGGCTGGCATTGCACGGCATCCTTACTGACTCGCTGGCAGGACTACTTGTATTATAATAGCCTGCCACAGCTTTCCAGTCGTCCACGTCCGCGTCCTCGTCCTCGTCCACGTCGTTGTCGTCGTTGTTCGCCTCACAGCAGCCGTAATTCAAAGTGACGCTAAATTTAGTTTAATACACATGCAAAGTTACCATGGAAATAACTGTTAAGTTTTCTAATTGAAAAAACAACTTTAGTTTCATGCACCGCTAAGCTGAAAGTCTTTTCCAAGTTCCTTTTAAGAGACTTCTGAATACCCACAGACTAGACAACTTTTCTTTTTTATCTTTTCGGTAATAAGAATTTTAAATTTATGTAATTGAATTGCATTTTTAATTTAAGACATTATTTTTAAATTTTAGTTTAAGTTTCTCAAAAAAATAAAAAATAAATAAATTAATTCAAAAATAGGACTATTAATAGCTTTTGCAATAAAAGGTACCAAAAGAATTCCAAAATTATTCCAAAAACTTCTCACTAGAATGTGCTTTCACTTTTATTTTCTAAACAAATCATGGAATTGTAATATTTTCAAGATTAACTTCAAGAATTCTAAGTGAGTCTTATTTATTTCTCGGTCTTAACCTCCAATATATAAATATTAATCGAACAATTTTAAGTTTTATGAAAACATTTTTGAAATAAGAGGTATATTAAATTTAAATTAAAATGAAAAATCACAACTAAATATTTACTGAATACGAAAAATTCCAAATATATTTTTACTGTAGATTTTAAATACCAAATACAATTTCAAATGTAGGAAATATCCCGAAAAAAGTCGTACTGATGGGAAAATAAATAAATAAATATTTACTATTGCTAAAAGCATTTCTAAACTCTTTAAAAAAAATATCATTAAATAACAATTGAATCAAAAAATAGATGAGATAAAATTTAAGCAACTTATTTGGTGTTTGGTGAAATAGTGAACTAACTACATAAAATAATAATTTAATGTGATGGATGTTTAAACTACATATGTAAAATAAATTATTCACAATAAGTTTTAATCTGTATTCACTGCTCTGTAACTTGAAGCTTTCATGTGCTTTCGTAGCTTTTTATAGACAGCACAAATGACACAATGGCAGCTGCTTCTTTAAAATCGTATTTGGATTTGCTATCAAACACCAAAAACAAATATGATTAAGAGCTCTCTGAGAACATGCCATGAGTATGAGTATCAGTATGAGTCTGAGTATTCACAACTTTCAACAACATTCATTCATTTCACATGCATCCACTGTACAGTGCCAACATAAATAGCTCCTCTCTCTCTCCGCCAGCTCCTCTCCTTCGCCTTGGGCAGAGGCATTGTAACGGCAGCAAGTGGCCCCTATAATGGCCCAAGGCGTAAGTCCATATCCGTCCGTCCGTCTGTCCTGCAGTCCGTCTGTCCTGCAGTCCGTCCGTGTGCGCCTATGCGCCTGACTGCCTCCGGCATTGCCTCAGCCAAGCATCTACACTTGGCCACCTTTTTACCAGGTGTGGTGGTGTGGTGGTGGGGCGGTGGTGCGGTGGTTGGTGGTGCCTGGCAGCCTGTTGGCTCTTTTGCTCATTTACACCTTTTATTACGTATGCGTGCGTCGGTGGCAAAAGCAAAGTTTGCAGTTTAGTTTGCCATTAACGTGGCCATAAGCGTGTTGGCCATAGCTCTAGCTGCCTGCTTGCTATTCATATGCAAAACTGTCAGCGAGGTGTGCCGCAAAAGTTGTCAGTCTTAACAAAACAAATGAACACAAAAGTCGCCTGGCAACCCGCGCAAAATCAAAGTCATGCATTTATGGCTCAATGCATTGTGTGTGTGTGTGTGTGTGTGTATGAAAGCAATGTGTGTGGCGTGTGTGTGTGGAAGTGCTGTCAAAACCGAAGTTCAGTTGCCACTACTCGTACTTGGTAAAATGTTTCTTAGCCGGCTGCTTGCGGGCAAAACTTTTTAATGTGAAAAGTGCAAAGAAAGTGCACTCGCCCCAGACACACACAGTCGCTCACCCGCACACGCACGCACACACACACATCATGTCATTTGGCTGCTCGCAAAATGTCTCTGCATTTTAATTTACTGCATACCTTGAGGCGATTCGCCTTCGCCTTCGCCTCGCATGCCAAGTGGCAAAGTCCAATGTACGCTGACTTGTTGCCTTCTACACAACTACACACACAAACACACACACACACACACACATGTCACACACTCACACACATGCTGGCTGTGACAAAGTGGCGCTGCTTTTTTGCATTTTACTGCAAATTAAAGGATTTCTTTTGCCTTTTACAGGCTGACAACTTAAGATACTTAGGCATAAAAAGCCTGTCATACCATGTCTGCTTTCCCTACCCCTATCCACCCCTCCTCACCACCCCTTTGGCCCCTTATCGTGTGTGCGTAAAGAGAATTAAGTGCGCTGCGCTTTGTTGAAAATCACTCGGAACAAATCCAAGAGCTGCTGCGGGCCATCCACTGCTGACGCCGACTCCCACTCCGACTCCGTCTCTGACTCTAGCTGAGATTCCCTTTGCCCTTCCTCTGCCTCTTCCTCCTGCCCCTGTCATTCATTGCAGCTGCAGCTGGAGTGGCATGCGGGGTCGTCACCGGGACAACATTTGCGCCCTGCAGTGCGTTTTGGACACGCCCACTCAGCTACACAGAAAAAAAATCAGAGAGTCCGGAATAAAATCAATCCCAAACGGTGTCAAAAGTTCGATTATCTAGAATTTTGTAAAATCCAATCTGAAATACTTGAGAAAAACCGATTTTTCATTCCTTTTCCGCTAGTATTTTGATTATCGGAACTGTATAGAAATTTTTAGTGAAATGAAATGTTGTTTTTTTCTTGACTATTTATGAGGGATTGACATTTTATCCGCATATTGTGTTAATTCAATATCCTAAATACAAATTTAATTAAGCGGGAAAGCCTATACCCGTTAATTATTTAAGAAAATATAAAATATTTTATATTGCATACTTTTAGGCACTTAAATGGCTTGAAACCTAAAATTAGCCATTAATACCGAACTGTTTTGCCGATCTTATTGCGATTAAGTAGGAAATTTGCTTATAATAATAGTGGCTTTTCACGATTTAAGATGGCGGAAAGGGGCAGAACAAAAATTGAGAAAAAACTTGATCTGCGTGGATTTATAGAAGTCTGTCTTCCAAAGTAAGTAAGTAACGGGTATACAAATACATGCTTAAATCATAAATTTTGTACTAGAATTTTAGACTGATTTTTGTTTTCTGTGTAGGTTTTGTTGTTGTTGTTGCTGGCAGTGCCAACACCTTTTTTGCCTGCGTCCATTTTATTATTATATGTCTTGATTATTATTTTCCATTTGTGCAAAATTAAAATACAACAAAAATTGTGTTTTTATATAAAAAGAAAAAAAAATACAACAGCAACAACAAATTCAAGCGCCATTCAACCGCAAACACTGTGAATAAGGGATGGAGTAGGGGAAGAGGAGGAATGGGGGGCGAGGGGTTGCAATGCGCATGAATAATATGAAACTGAAAACTTTTCATCAAAAATCAGCCAAGGGCTAAACTGGACATGGAACAGGCAGTCGACAGTCGGCAGGCTGTGACAATGTCGTGCCTTGGACAATTCCTCCTGCTTTCTCCTCAAGTCCCCTTCCCCCTCCTCAACCCCCACCCCATCTTGGCCCATCTTGGCCAGCTTGGATAGCAGAGAAGAAAAAAATGCTGCTGCTCTGACAGGCTGCCATGAAAAGTCTGCTTTGGTGTGACAAATCAAAGACAAACACAGCGCTTTGGTTAGAGCACAAAACACACGGTCCGTTGAGTGGTGACTCCTTCTTTCCTGAAAAGCATCACCAAGATGCCAACAGAGTGGGGGTATGAAGAAATAGAGACAGCGACAGAGACAGAGACGGAGACAGAAACAGGCTAGCCAAAACTCCTCAACTGAAAGCCACAGTTGACAGCTGTAGTTGGTTAATGGCAAAGTTAGGCGCATCATGTTTGCAATCAACGCTCCTCTTTAAGCCCAACAAACAGACGTAAATATGTGAATGTAAATATGTATCAGGTTGCAGCGGCACAAAGCTTATTTAAAATAAATTGAGAGGAACAAATTATACACAGCACAAAGAATATATATTTTCACAGACAATTTTAATGCCATGTGTATATTTAATTTATTTTTCAATTATGATTTGATTATCTATTTGACTAGCAATGGATTTGTTAGTTAATATTAATGATAATTAACTAAGCTTATCATAAGTACCAATACCTACCAATAACTACCTTAAATGAATATACATTGGTAAATCATTGCCCTTACTAATTTTTTTGATTATATTGAGCTTCATTGTTTGTCCTCTAAATTTATATTGCATCTAAATTTTTCTCATTTGGGAAATTAACATTTTTTTAAATAAAAAATCTTTATATCTCAATAACATATTTTCGATTATTTTGAACTTTGTCACAACTTAAGCGAACCAAACTTAATTAATAACATTATTTGGAGTCTAAATAGATTCTGCATCTAAATTTTGTTCGTTAAAAACATTTCACTATCTTCAAGATTGAGTCTTCATTAAAATAAATGAGTTTAATTTAAAAGTACCTTAAAAACTTGTATTTATTTAAGAGAAATTCTTCATTTTGTCTCTATAAAAATATGAAATATATATATTTCACTCTATGCATTTGCAGTTATGAGTGGAACAACAACAACAACGACAGCAACCACAACAACGACAACGAACTGTACGAGCATACTACCTTTTTGAATGGGACTTGTCTCTAATCAGAGCGCGCCTGCAAACAATGGGAACAGCGGAACAGAAACTCGAACCCCGAGCCCTTCTCAAACCCTTCCTCACACTCATACTCAAGCCGAGTCCATTAGGGGTGCGGGTGCTGTTGAGGGTATGGCATTGTAATGAAAAAAGGGAACAACAACAAGAAGGGATGGGGGGGAGGGGGCAGGGATAGCAGTGAAGGGATGCTTGTTGCTTTTGGCATTGTTCCTACAGTTGCACATGCGATGCGATGCGATGCGATGCTTTATATTTTTGCCATATATTTTACTCAGCACAAATTTATTTGCGGCTGCAATTTCAATTCCAGTACAAGTCCCCCGCCCCCAATTCTCTATTCCCCATTTCCCCCTTTCTATCTCTCTCTCTCTCTCTGTGTTTTTAAACACTCTTTGTCTTGCTCTTTCTGTTAGCAACTGCATTTGTTATTGTTGCGACTGTAACTTTGGTTAATGCTTTGCATTTTGTGGCCACAACGAAAGGCTGCAGTAAATGCGACGACTAGTTTTTCTCTCTATCTCTGTATTTTGGCAGGATTTGACTTTAAGTGAATCCTTAAGCAATTTGTCAATGCTTTAAAAGTATTTCTATTTGCAGGGGATGTAAGTGTTTCCCCACCCTCCCCAACCAATCACTGTGACTGTGTTAATTGTTTTTGTAAAGTTTTTAATAACTGGAGGCAGTCAGGCTGCCAGGCAGTCAGAGCTGCCAGTCAACAGTTTGGCCTGCCATCAGTCTCATTATTTATTTGTAATTTAATAAACCAAACGGCAAAGCTTGTTTCGACTCAAAGATGGAGCTCAAAACAGGAAGTAGAAGTAGCAGGAGCTGCTTGACAGGCCGGAACTGCCGTTGGCAAAGTGACGGTGACTTGGCTAACGGATTGTCGTTCCTTAAGCTGCTGCTGCTGCTGCTCATTGCCAGCAATTGATTTTATGTGAAAACTTTTGATTTTTATGACTTTTTGGCTGCCGCAGGTCGCGTCTCAATTTTTTGGGGCACGTCAGCTTGAATTTATTTGCCGTTGTGCATATTTTAATGAGGCATTAAAGTGTGATTCTAATGCCAAAACTCCCCCGCACACACACACACGAAATTTATGAGCAACTAAATATTTGGCAAGGCAGAGAGGGAAGTGTAATGGAATAGGGCAGGGGTAAGGAAATGGATAGGGGAAGGGGAAGGGAAGGGGATCTGTGTGTTTGCCTTTTGCCTGGACCAATGTTTGCCTGCGTTTGCCGTTTTTAACACTCGATTACTTTAAATGCTTCCTCGTCCTGCATTTGACTTTGCTTGTCAATATTTGCCTTTGGCTTAACTAGCACACACACACAATCAGGACACACACAACCAGCACACACACACACACACACACACACACACACACACACACAAATACATACAGAGGGAGAGACACCCTGTTCTCATGGTTCTCTTGAAAATTTGCTTAGTTGCCATCGCCGAGCATCAGCATATTTTTGCCAGCATTTTGTTTGCCAAGTTTCCCGTCGACTTATGTAATGAGTATTTGGTTACACAAATCTCTGGCGGAGGCAGCAACCACCACTTTCCACTTGCCACTTGCCACCACTCTACGCTACCAGCTGAGTGACCTGCCCCCACTCTCCGCCCTCGGTGGGTTATTGAAATGATGCTTAAATTACTGAGCAAATGGCTCATTTATCAAGTGGCGTTCAATCCATTGACAACTTGGCCAACAACCCAATTATGCGTTTACAACCACGCGCAGCGCCACCTGTCACACACTGACAGTTACCACACACTCACATACACATCTACACACACACACACTCACATGCCGATTAGCCACGCCTGTGCACACGACCAACTGTCCCGCCTCTGCCATGGAAATTTCATTAAAAATGATTTAAGGCAATTTACAGCACAAGTTATCTCTCATCCGCCCCGTTGTCCCGATGCCAAGTTGCACTCGATACATGCACCGCCGTTGGCCGCATAAATTAAAATGTTTTGCACCATTTGGGCAAGCGTTGATTGACGCGATGAAGCACTGCATCATCCACTGTGTCCAGTTGCTCGGCCATGTTAATTGCACGTACCAATTTTGCTTGTGCTCCTTCCACGTTCGATTAACTCACTAACAGTCTGATAATTGAATTTGGACGTTGCATATCATATCACTCAATAATGTGATTATGATGCGATTTATAACATTGACTGCGGCTGATTTTTTATGGCATTTATTTGGTTCAGTAATGAAATAAAAGGGATGCAACACGTCGATACAATGCTCCAATCAGCGAAAGAGTCTTGCATTTTATCCATTCACTTTCAAATTAAATTTAATTTGGGAAAGCTGCATCAATTTTTGATTTCTTGATAAATTCGGCAAGTGCCATAAATTATTTTAGGTGCAAAGAATGGAACCAAATTATTTAATGACTTCTGATTTTGTTATTTTTAATTAGTAATAAAAAGGTATTTTGTTCCTCGATAGTCCTTCCAAAAAATAACGTATGTGCAGCTTTCCCGATGTCCCTATAATTTGTATATTGAATAATTTTTTCCCGACTCACAACTCTTTGTTGTGATCCCTGCTTTAAATATAACACACGTATCCACTTAAATTCGCAATTTCCACTAGTAGTTGATACTAGTTGCAAATCCAAGTCATAAGAAATCTGATTTAGTACTTGCAGTCCAGATTCGATGTGCTTCTATCTATTATATTTCCCCCCAGCCTGACTAAATGCGTTGCGCAGCTGCAACGGCGACAAATGTTAATTTAATGTTTAATGCTAAAAACAAATTCAACAAGGAGACATTTGTGTGTGGGCGATGTTGTTCCTGCTACTTCTACTTCGCTTCTGTTGATCCTGCGTCGGCGTGTCCTGGTACGTCCTGCCATATTTATTGTTGTGTGCATTGTGCGTTTAATGTCGCTTGATTTACATTAGTTTGAGCAGCGCGAAAAACAAAACGAAAGAAGACAAAGACTGAGAATAAAAACAGCAAATTGAATTTGCCGCATAAAAAGAACAAAAAAAAAAAAAAAACACGAAAAAAAAATGCCACTTGCTGCTGCTCGACACAATATGCAAATAATCTAAAAATTTATAGGCTTTTGTTGGGCTGCCAGCGGGGCATCATCTGGTGGCAAGGACTGCCTTAAGATTTGAGTGGCATACGGGTAAGCTAGCTTATTATCTTTTATGAACTGAACTGAACTGAACAGAACTGAACAGAAATGAACTCACGTTTTTTTTGTGGATTGGCTTAAGGTTCTAGATTGTGTTGCATGATTGATGCGTTCATGTTGCATGTGTAGTTGTCGTACTCACAGCAATGGCACAATGCCACAAGCAAACTTGACATTTCTTCAATGTTTTAGCAGAAAGTTCATTAAGTGATGCGAGTAAATGAAAAAGGGGGAGAGGGGAGAGTAACGGAACAGCTTCTATGCATGTTCAAAATCCATTAAAACACTTGAGTCCTTGGCAGACGCGACGCGACTCTCTCGAAAAACAAACAACAACAACGAGAATGAGAACGAGAACGAGAATGAGACCAACATCAAAATGCATTTCCGTTTAGAGTAAAGGCTGCTTTGAAGGCTGCAACACTTAGACGCCCCTCTTATCGCCTCTCCCTCGTTCCCTCTTCCCATCAACCTGAAAACCTCGAGCCCGTAAAATGTTATTGATATTGCATATATTTTTTACATCTTTTTATAATTGAGGCAAAGAAAAAGAAGTTGCAGCAAAGCGCTACCAAGAAATTCGCCTTGTACTTATCGGAGGGGCCATCAATTGTCTGGTTAAATGTCCTTTTACCGTTGCCGCTGCTGCCAAGCGGATAACTGTCTAAATGACACTTAAGCATGTGTTTAAACATGCCAAGCACTTGCCACCCATCCAAGACTGTGCAACAAGCGGCAGCAACAGTCACACAGGGTTGACAACATCACCAAAGTTCAGACAGAACCTGATGCTGCTGTCGATGCGCTGATAAGTCTTTAGGTCCCCCCCTCTTGGTATGTATGTGTATGTGTGTGTGTGTGTGTGTGTGTGTGTATACGTATGTGTGTGTGTGTGCCTCAACCACATCTCTCGCATCTCTTGCATCTTGTGCTGTCTCGAGTTCAGAGCGAACGGCAAGTGCCAATGTTGCCAATGTTGTTGGGTAAACTCATAATTGGAATTAATTATGCATTCGCACTTTGCGGACAACTTTTCCAGTGGTTTGAGTGGTTACCAGCTCTATCTATCTATGTATGTGTTTGAGTATGTATACATATATGTGTGTGTGTGTGTGTCGCTTTAATTGTCCAAAGGAGAACGCCCTATGCCTAGATAAATCGACTAAAACATTGGCTGACAAGGGGTTAAGTGCAAATTGCAGTTATCGTAAGTATTCTTTTAAGCTCATTTTCAAATGACACTTGCTTAAAGCTCCAAAGATTCGAACACAACAAATCTTACTACATAGAAAGTGATTAACGACTTAATCAAATTTAAAATTGGATGCAATTTGTGCAGCAAAAGCAAGTAATTTACTGCAGAGCTTGCTTTTGCTTTCAGAACATTAATGAGCCTTCAAAAAGATTGCAGCTCATTTTATTTAAAAGTAAATATTAAGAGTAATCAAAATTGGCTAAACTTTCAAAATGTGACTTCAAATAATAAATATTCAATTTTTATTTAAGAGTAAATATGCAAAGTAATCTAAGTTCAATTAGATGAACTTTTTTAAGACATATTGTTTTGTGCTTTCAAATCTCCCATGTGCTTTTAGATTAATACGAGTATCAGATATAAATCATAAAATAAGTATAATATTTAATTAATTATTACAGCACGGCTAAAAGCAGTTGAAAAATAAAGTAAAACAAAAATTATAAACTAATAATTATATTGTATTAATATGAAGATTAAATCTGTTGCCTGCTTTTCAATTAAATTCAATTTTAATTTTAATTCCAATGAATTTTTTGTCTAACTTGGCCCAGTTTACATGACAAACATGTTATTCCATTAGCCAAAGACACATCAAGTTAATCCGGCACATTTATCATCTTGTATGAATTTTTTCTCTAATACTTAAGCTGAGTACTGCCCACAGCTGCGTCCAATAAAAAAGGTACGTAGAGGTACATAGAGAGAGAGTACTCTTTAGCCATTGTATACTGTTAGCTTTGCTGCTTTATAATAAAGTGTTTTCTGAGGCTTTATTAGGTATCTTAACGTGTAACTGGATTGAGAGACGTAAGACGAACACACAGAAACTACGAATAGAATGAAAATTAATTAAATTTGGACAGTCCAAATGACAATGGGCATGACAATAGCAGTCAAGGACTCGTTGAATCCAGGATAAGCGCTAATAAAATGCAATTACCCGATTTACAGAGTCGGAAAACTGAAAGAACATGGAATGACAATGCACTTATTGTTGTTATTACAAGCATTTGAGCATTTCAAGTTGTCAGTTATTTCAACGCTTCATTTCGTTTGTTTTGACAAGCCAAAAGACTTAAATCAGAAATGACTTATGAAAAATACGCGAAAAACGATGGAGGATGGAGGATGGAGGAATGACAAAAGCCGCAACCGAGCTGTGAAATGCGAGAAATGAGTGAAATGCCAATGCTGGACAATGCCAGGACATCACCCAGAGTTCTAGACCAAGTCTTCTTCTTTCCATCTGCTTACTCTCTGACTAAAACAGAATCCAAGAGAGAAGAGAAGGCGGAGGTTGAGGTTGGGGTTGGGGCTGTGGCTGTGGCGCGTGTCATGAGCAAACAAGATAATGTTACAGCCAGTCAGCGCAAATTGAGCAGCATGGCAACGAGGCCAACGATGAATTGCTTGACTTATGAGATACCCTATGAAAAATTAAAACATGTTTCTGAGTTGCACACAAACTTTCCTAGCAAGACTTTTATATAGAGTCGTAATATCTAGCTTAATTGAAGTTATAAGTTTTACAGGGTATCTTTAAATCAAGTAAATAAATAGTTGACATTGTCAGATTAATTATGACAAACATAGATCTTTGAAATTCACTAGCCCTAGTCATTAATGTTTTACAGGGTATGTCATAGTCGAACAGGGGAGGTTATCAATTATCCAAAAAATGTCTGTCAAAAAATACAATAGTTTTTAAATGGTATTTATAGAACTATGGCGAACACTTATTGTAGGGTATCTGTCAGTCGTATAGCCTTCATATAAGGTGTTTCGAACATTTCAGAGTTTCCTATAACATTATTTCTTTAAAAACAATAAGAATAAAGTTACATTTACAATAAACTCATTAAGATTCTAAGCTAAAATTTAAAAAATACCCTTTTTTATTACTTAAACTTTACTTATCCTATTAATTGTGTATTGTTTAAACTAAATGTTTTAAAATCGATGAATATAATAGTGACTAATTTGTGACTAGTTTGTGGCACTAGGTATCGAAATAAATAAATAATAAAAAGTTCCCAATTATGTATGTATATAAATAAATCTATAGTGTCCTTTTTACAGGGTAGCTTCCAGTCGGACACCCTCAACTATGCTAATCCCTTTCTCCCGCTCCTGGGGCAAAATGCAAATGAAAACGTCTCAGCTTACGCTGGCCCAGCCACTGGCCAGCAATATGCGGCTCAGTCTGAGGTCGAGCAGCGCAGAAGGGACATGCCAGGGAGAAGGAGATGGAGGTGGAGGAGAGGGTGTCGCGGTCGTCGGTTTGGTGTCGGCTAGCTGCTGGGCAAATGAAAGTGCCGCCGCATCCTGGACAGGGAAATGCGAATAGAGCAATGGCAACTAAATGATTGATCGCAGGCATCAATTTTCAACATTATTGCGTTGCTTTCGACAGTTTGTCGAGTCAACTCAACTGAATTCAACTCAACTCAACTCAACTTAGCTCAGCTGCTGGACGACTTAAAGGCAAAAAATAAACTTTAAGGAAATTAAATCAATGAGCAGAGTATCCCTTTCTTGGCTTTTTGTTTTTTTCTCCACTTGGAAAGCAGGAGGTGAGGTTAGCGTTTATGAAAATGTCTGGTACATGTTTCGCCTGCGCAAACAGAATGCGAGTGCTGCAATAAAATTCCATTACAGCCGCTTGACTTAAAAACTTGGCCGAAAAATTTCGTTGCACAGCCAAGGCAGCAAGTGTATTAAAAGCCAGCACCATTTGCCACTACGTGAGTGTATGTATGTATGCGTCATGTACTTTGTATGTGTGTTTGGTTTTTGCATATTTTATGAAACTTGGCGAGCATTTAACGCCCACGCTGCGTATGTGCAACGTCTGCAACGTCTCATAGTATTTGCAACCATAAACGCTGCAAACTCATTACTTGAATTTATTTTGCACTTAAACAAAATGTTTCATTTGCCAGCAGCAGCAGCAGCAGTAGTCTTGCCGTCTGATTTGATGCTAATATATGTATACAATTTTTGGTGGCAAGAGGCAAAGCTGCTGCTGCTGCTGCCGATGAAGTGTTGCAAGCGCAGTTGGCAGTTGTAAAATAAGGGCAACTACAGATACAACTACAACTGCACTTGCAGCACTTCATCTTTGTTCAGGAAATTCCCTGCAGATTCGACTTGTGCTCAACGAGGATTGCCGGCTAATAGATCTGGCATCAGAGTATCGCGAGATCCCTTTAATTAAGCGCAGTTGTGGCATCGTCATCGTCATTGAGGTGCTGGGGCAGAACGAGTGCTGGTCATGGACAAAACCACATTGGTCACATATGTCTGCTGTGAATTGTGGCAGATACTTGTTCTTGCCACATGCCGCGGAGGAGTTGAAGGAGAGGTCACTGCTGCTGGACGCCAGGGTGGCTGTCCGAGGTGGCAATTCGACGCCGCAACGTGAGCACTTTGACAACTCACAGCTGCATTCCTTCACCTTATCTTCCTTCGACTCCGCCACTGCCTGCACCTCCGCCTTCGCCTTCGCCACCTCCTTCACATCTTCGATGCTGCGCTCGCGGCAAGTTTTTCTTGGTTCATAGTACAATCTGGTGCTGTCGAATTTCTTCGGCTGTTTTCGCTTAGTTTTTCTAGCTTTCGCTTTGGCGTTCCTACGCAAATCCCTTGCGATGGCAGCTTCTCGCCGCTTACTCTCCGACGTTCTGGAATCCTTTGGATGTTTGGCCAAGCTATCGAAGTATCTGGCGTGGGCATTATAGATGTTCTTCAAGTTGGTGGCCGAGTAACGTCGCAACATTGAAACTTGTTCGTCATAGGCATGGATATCCATTGTGAGGATACTGAGTGCGTCTGGTTCTGGCGGACGCACTGGGGGATATGGCGGTGATGGTAGTTCTTTTATCTCCACTAGCGTCTTCCTCATGGCCAACTCCTGTTTGGTCCTTGTTCTATTTAGATAAGCTTCAAATGAATCGGAGCTTCCCATTGACCCTTTATCGGTGAGCGATGAGAGTCGACTGGCATCTATAACTTTTGCGCCCCTCTGAATGGCTTCGTTCACAATTTCGTCAATGTATCTCAGATATTGCTCCTTGAGGACGTTAAATATTTCCGGTTTAGAGACCCCAACACTGGTCAGATCATAATAGACATTCGCCAAATTCTTCCACATATAATGCCTAGCGACAGTCCTAAGAATTGCCTCTTTATCCTCAAGAATGTCCAGCATGGTGGGCCCTTTAATGACATTCATGAGCAACGCCTGAATTGGGCGCAATCTAGCTTGGTTGATTAATTCTAACAACGTCAGTAACTGAGAGCCCAAACGATGCGGTTTCTTTGACAGCAGAACGCGTTGAAACAGCTGCCAGTGGGGATTCTTTGGATCTTGATATGTATAAACGCCTGGCGGAACAAATTTGTTCTTTAATAGTTCACTGACATCTGAGGCTGAATCGGAAGGTGGCTGTGTGATACCTACTAGTATACTACCCACAGATTTCTTACGATGACCAGTAGGAGTGTGATGAATATTATGGGTTACATTTAGTGTAGAACTAGCTCTATTAGTAGTGTCAGCGATTTTAAGCTTCCTAGTATGACCAGTATTGGCAGTATTATCAGTATTCGGAGCATTAGCAAAATTAACAGTATTAGTAGTGTCAACAGCACTCTCAGGGCTGTCCAATTTGCTGCTGGATGGATATATACCTATACCGAGAGACTGATCTATAATAGTCGCCCTTACTATTTTCTCGACTTCCTTAAGCTTTTTATCTTGCTTGCCATCTAATTTCTTTACTACTTTCCGCTTAGTCCTTGACGATAGTTTTGATAATAACGAGCTGACCTCCATTTCATTTTCAAACTTTTCAATTGCAGACTTGGCATCAAAGAGATTCTCTTTCTTCTTATTTTTTGTAATGGGATCTTTCCGAAGATTTACATTCAAGTTCAATGCATCCCTTAAAGGAATATGCGAATGTATTATTAATGGTTTCATCTTTTTATGTTGCACTTTTACTTTTTTTAGTACTCTATTTATGCTGGGCGCATCTTTTTTGGCCAGAGTGTCAAGTTCATCTTTTACATAATAAAGATCCCGAATCTTTGGAAGTAAAATTTTAATTTTTCTTGGAATTGCATATATTTTCCTATTTAGCATAGAACTTATACTTCCAATGCTGTCAGGAAACAGTGCACTTTGCACTTTGTGAGAGTGCTTAGACTTTTTTCGCATGACTTCCAGATTCCGAAATTGTGATGAATCGATATCGTGTTTTTTGTCAGTGCTTCCAACAGACAGTGCACTTTTGAGAGATTTTCTATTCTTAAATGTACTCCTATTTAAATGTTTGTCCTTCCGGTTTAATAGAAATGAAATAATCTGCTCGAGTTCCATTTTCATTATATGATTATCTTTTCGATATTGGTATTTTTGTCCACTCTCCTTAACGTCCAAGGCTTTTTCGAAATCCTTTAGGTACTGTGTCAGCAAATGCCGACGATTGGGAAAAATTTTCAATTGTTTGCGCAACAGTCGCAGTTGGCGATCCAATTCATCCTCCTCCTGCTCCATTTCCTTTAGTTTAATCTGCTGGCTTTTCAGGTATTTCTGCCAATTATGCAAACAACTTCTGTATAAGCGCATCATCCTGCCCCTTCCACCCGCTCTCTTTGTCAATCTAATCTTCTCCAACTTCACATCGATCAGAGTCCTCAGGTTTTGAAGCAGTTCATCCCTCAACTTGCGCATCACTTGCAGTCGTTTTCTACCCCGTAATTTGTATTTGTTTAATCTGATGCTTCTTCGCTGAATCTTCTTCTTGATCAGCAGCATTTTAATCCAACAGTCAGCCAACGGATGCAAATCTCTCATCTTGAAATTTTACTAAGTCCTATTTAACAAAATCCCTCTTTCAATAGGTTAATTCAACAATTTTCAACTTTTTGTTTGATTACATATAAACAATTTGGAGTTTAATTTCAGCACAAGATTCGATAATGTGATTGATCATAAAAAGAATTCTACTCAGTTCTTACATAGGTTAGAAAAATATGTATTCATTTCACTATTTATTAACCCATTTTATGCCGCGATACAAAAAGAAGTGAGTTTTTCATTAAAAACCACTTTTCTTTTTTTTCTTCTTAAACCGAATATTAGGTTAAAAATCAAATTAAAATTCACATTTTTTAAAACATAAATATTTTTTAAAATTAAATTTAAAATACATTTTTTTTTTTTATTTATGGGATGACAAGAGTAAACATTTTCTGGGTTTTTTAATTTTCCTAATTTTCCATTTGGATTTGAATACATTGGCTTACATAAAATTTAAAAATGTAATAAAAATTTAGATTGTCAAGTTGATTTAAATAAATCAATATAAAGCAGGCAAATGCATTCATATAAAATACATGTGAATATAATTCAAATTTAATTACATGTTTTTCTTGTCTATTTATATTTAGTTAATCTAAGTGAAAGATTGTTACAACTCATCATTTAAAAAATATTTAAAATCAGCAACAAATTCTGAGAAATCATTAATTGTAACCTAAGAGCTCAACATAATTAACTAATCATGTTGAGAACCTGTTTTCCCACAACGGTGAACCACTGGACCAGATGAGCTGCCGGCTGGTGAATCACCGGGCAGGTAAACCACCGACTCACACGAAATTCAAATGCTGATAAGATTTCCAAGTTCAAGCAATGTAAACCACACGTGAACTACAGCCACTGCAGAGATAGACTTGGCAGTTGGCAGTTGCTATAAAAGCCTTATCGAGTTGAACGCAGCATCAACAATCCACAATCAGCATCCAGAGTCGAGAGTAAACACTCCAGTCCAGTGCCAATAATTATTCAAAATGAGTCAAGCAATTGCCAGTTTCATCATTGTCAGCATTGCGCTGTTGGGCATTTGTGCCACAGCAATGCCACAGCCGGAGTTTGGCCATGATACGTTAGGAGTGGCTCGAGTGCGTCGTCAGGCTTTGGGTGGATCACTTGCCTCGAATCCCGCTGGCGGCGCTGATGCTCGTGTCGCTTTGACCAAGGCGCTGGGCACACCGGAGAACAACTTAATTGCACAGGCCTTTGCCGCGGGCAATACACAATCTGGCCCCGTTACCAGTGGCGCCACTTTGGCCTTAAACAGTCAAGGCAATGGAGTGGAGTTAACCAAGACGCACACGCCGGGAGTACGTGACAGCTTCCAGCAGACGGCGACGGCAAATCTATTCAACGACGGCGTGCATAATATAGATGCCAAGGCATTTGCCTCACAGAATCAGTTGGCCAATGGATTCAAGTTTGATCGCAATGGCGCTGCATTGGACTATGCCCACATCAACGGACATGGCGCCAGCGTAACTCACAGCAACATTCCCGGACTTGGCAAGCAGTTGGAGCTGGGCACCCGTGCCAATCTCTGGCAATCCCAAGATCGCAACACCCGTGTGGACCTGAGCAGCCAGGCTTCCAAATGGTTGAGCGGCCCTCTCAATGGAAGGAACGACTTTGGCGCCACTCTCGGACTCAGCCATTACTTTAACTAAATTAGTTCGCTTTCTAACTTTTTTTTAAATTTAAGACCCGTAATTTATCCTCGAGATAAATTAAATGAATTAAATTTTAGATAATTATGATTTGAATTGTTATTCCTAAGAAAAGCTATTTCCATCTTACCATTTTTATTAAATTTAATAAACTTTATAAATTAAAAAATAAAATTAAAATACAATCAAATCGATTAAATGATAAGTATTTATTTTCTTTAGAGTCCAATGAATTCCTTTGCCTGCTGTTCGCCCACCTCCTTGAAGATCTCTGCGGTCTTGAGGAGCTTAATGAAACGGGGCGTATACTCACTGTACACTTGCTGATCGGCAGCCTCAGTGCCGCTGTTCTTTTTAAGGACACCCTGGAGCTGGGCGTTGCGTTGATTCCGCTCCAGAGTGTCGGCCATTTTGCGCAGATAGATGAGATCCATGAGGAGCTCGTCCCGAACAGAGGCGGCTTTACGTTGCTCCTCGAGGGGCAGCTCATCGTATTGACGCAATAGTTTCTTGACAATTCGAGACTTTTGCTCAATGTTATTCGCATCCAGAATGCGCACATCCTGATTGTAATCATCAGAGAGTAAACTAAGATTCACTTCACGCTTCTCACGTGTCTTTTGCTGCTCGGCCATCGTCTTTAAAATGATGTCATAGAACTCGACGAGATCGGGTCGCAACGGAATGCAGGATCGCTGACGCATCTGCGTATCAATGATGTCGCTAATGGACTCCATGGTCTTCCTCACCATCTCCTCGGTTTGCTGCAATTGCTCCTCATTGCGATCGTTGCGGATTTGATAGAAGACCTTGGGTCGCTTGTAGGCAGCCTTACGATTGCGCGCCAGAACCGACAGTAGGGGATCCATAGTCGGATCATTACTAACCATTTCAAACACGGCACGCACAATCTCCTCGGAAGCCTTGCCGGTCATCAGTTTATCAAAACTATCCGAGACAGGCTCACTGCGATCGATATCTCGACTGGCAGAAGCAGAAGCATTACTAGAAAGAAATTGTTCCGATTAGAGAAAGATTAGTATAAAATCTATTTAATTTAATTTTTAAAATATAAAATATAAATTATTTTATTGACTCTTTCGCTATAAATATTTATTATAATTATGTTTGGAATATATTAAACGCACCAAATTAATTAAAGCAGCAAATTGTCCCATGTTATTATATTATACAGGGACTGCAAATAATGATTATTTATTTTTTTTTTAAATAAAAAAATCAGACACTTATAAAAGACCTAGAAAATAATGGTTTGCACCAAAATGTTTAGTTTTTTACAATCTCTGTATTTCCACCATGATTTTTATTTTTATGATTTTTACTTTTTTACTTAATGGTAATCATTATTTTTGAGTAATATTATAAAACTCAAAAATAATCATTATAAATGAGTTTTATTTTTTTCGCTTAAAATAAAACTCAAAAGTAATTTACGGCTTCTGTGTTAAGATTTTTACCAATATTATTTTATATCCCTATAAAGGGACACCATATCTACCTCCCAGAATAATTTATTTTTTTATCGGAGTACGGTAACCCATTCAAACTTGCATCAAAACATGAAAAAAATCGAAAAATGTATTATAGAGTGAATCGATTTGTATGGGTCCGAAAAAATAATAAAATGGTAACCCATTTTCGTAATCTATGGTCAATTCTAAGATGTTTTCACCAAGAAACTATAGTTCTAAAATGAATTCCTGGTCCGCGCTTTTGAGTTGAAAACTTCATTTTATTGAAAATTCATATCTTGGGTTTTTATGGTCTGATCCTGACAAACTTGGTGTCAATACTCTTGTTAGGACCAGGACTTTTATAATTCCATAGAACCAAAGGACGAAGTGTCCTTTAAACATAATTTTCATCCTTGGAACGACGATTTTGCGATTCGATTATGTCAAGCTATATCCTAAAAACTTAATAAGAATTTAATATAATTTTGGCCTAAAGGAAATTTTTATCGTCCTTGAACCTGTATTTTTATAAACAGAAAATGTAAAACATATTTTAATAAAATAAGTTGTATATTTTCTGTTAATAAAAAATACAGGTTTAGGAAAAAACATTTTTTGGCGAAAAATAGCTTTAATTTTGACGAATTTTTTAAAATAGAGACGAATCGCGAAATCGTCGTTCAGTGTTTTAAAACTGATTATACATTTTTCGATGTTTTGATGCAAGTTTGAATGGGTTACCGTACTCCGATAAAAAAATAAATTATTCTGGGAGGTAGATATGGTGTCCCTTTATAGGGATATAAAATAATATTGGTAAAAATCTTAACACAGAAGCCGTAAATTACTTTTGAGTTTTATTTTAAGCGAAAAAAATAAAACTCATTCATAATGATTATTTTTGAGTTTTATGATATTACTCAAAAATAATGATCATCATTAAGGAAAAAAATTAAAAATTAAAATATAATCATTATGATGTAATTTTTATAATATAACTTATAATGATTACGGTCCCTGATATTATATATAGTATGCATAGGATTTGTTTGCTAAGTGATAAGTTTGTTTACTTATTAACTTAATCTTTTCAATTTGTATCATTAAGAAGTATAAAGAAATGCAAATTGTAGATGACTGTTGCCAGCAAAAACCCAACCCAAAATAGTCCATCTGAGATTTTCCCATTCAACACATGATATTTTTTAAGTTTGGTTTTGTTTAAAGTCAAACTCTACTGCAATCAAGCCTTACCTTTTAGCCTCTTCAGATTTCTTGGCCTTGTTCTTTTTCTTGTCAGTCTTGGAATACTTTTTAGATTTACGCTGCTGACTGTCCTTTGAGCTTTCCTTAGACCTCTCTTTGTCCTTATTTCTACCCTTACGCTTGTCTTTGGTCTTTTCAAAGTCTCCATCTGTATCTGGATTCTTATCGTTTTCTGTTGTATCTGTATTTGTATCTTTGTCAATGTTCTTCTTGTCCCTGTTGCTGCTACGATTCGCCTGCCTTGTATAACGATGCTCATTGTCCATGTCCACCTCTGACTCATCGACCAGGGCATCAACCAGTTCATAGTATGCCTCGGCATTCATTCTCTGAGTGCCCGGCTGCATATTAATCGATCCATTGCCGAAGAGCTGTTTCGTCCTTGGATCGCTGCACAAGTTGCCATTCATCGATATTTTCAACTTGACTGCATCAGGATTGCCACAAGGATTTCCCGAGTCTCCGGAGCCTGTTCCTCCTCCAGCTGAGTCGGGTGTTGTTATCGGCACACAGTCGGGATTCATTGTTGTGGACTCGGGACTGACTGTGGTGGTCACACAGGGATCGACAGTCACGCCCCCTTTGCCCACTTTATTCATAAAGGGACCCAGATATCGGTGCATACCGTAAAGGGGCTTTCCTTGATTATTTTCTGGACTTATTGGTTGTTGTTGCTGCTGTTGTTGTTGCTGTTGCTGCTGCAGCAGCTGCGATTGCTGCTGCTGTTGTGGCATCGATGGCTGCAGCTGAACTGTTGGTTGCAGGTGCACAGGCGGCGGTTGTTGTCCCGGCGGCAACTGTTGCTGTTGACCCGACGGCGGCAGTTGTTGCTGCTGCTGTTGCTGCTGCTGAGGTTGTTGCTGCAGCTGTTGCAGCTGTGATGCTGGCAACTTTTGCAACTTTGCCAGTTCATTAAAAAAGTGCGTCAAATTAAAGTTTGGCTTCATATTGTTGTTGGTGGTCTGTTGTTGCTGCTGTGGTTGTTGCTGTTGAAATTGCTGTTGTGGCTGCTGTAAAGGTTTCGGCTGCTGTTGGCACTGCAACAGCAATGGTTGTTGTTGCGACGGCTGCATCGACTGCTGTTGTTGCTGCTGCTGTGGTTGTTGCTGCTGTTGCGGCAGCAGCAGCTGTTGCTGTTGTTGCTGCTGCTGTTGTGGATAGGCCAAGTTGTTGTTGGGCTGGCCAATCATGGGCACCTGATAACGTGAATTGGCAAAAGTATTGGACTCAACGAGACCATCGACATGACCACCAGTTGCCTCTGCCTCATCCTTGAGATTCGGCAGCTGGTGACGTGGATAATTCAAAGCGTCGCCATCCTCAGCCTCATTCGCATCGACTGTTAACAATCCATTGCCCAGATTGCCAAAGGCCACACGATTGCCGTTGTGATCTTCGAAATCATCCAGCAATTTGGCAACAGTTTTGCCGGACTCCTGTGGTTGCACCACCGACTGTGGCTGTGCTGATTGCTGTGGTTCCAGGGAGCGTCTGCTGCGATGCTTAAGATGCGGTGCTCCATCCATTGCTGGATGGCTTCCCTTCTGACGATGGAATCGGTGCCACGTCCAGCGCTTGATGTTCCGCTTGTCGCGTTCCATGCTCGATTGCTGCGATATCTTGTTGGCCAACAACTTGACTACGGCATCGGGATGAGACTCCAGATGAGCTGTGGACTTGGACTCTACTTCCGCCTTCAGCTTGGACTCAGTCATAGACTCATTTTCCTTTTCCGGTTCCTTTTCCTTGACAATCTCTGACTTGACTTCGCTTAGCGGCATCTGTTCCTGATCTTGAGCCTGCTGAGGCTGTGACTTTGAGTCACCAAGTGGTGCTACCTCCGATTTGATCTCAGCTTCCGGCTTTATCTCCGCCTTCACATCTGTGGACTGGACTGTCTTAAGATCCTCTTTGTTATCATTTGCAGTGTCTAGTTCCAGTTTGGCTTCCTGATGCTCATCGGCTTCGGTTTTTGCATCAGCTTCCAATTTGACATCACTTCCAGACTCCAGTGACACTTCATTCTGCTCCAGCTTGGGCTCTGACTCAGTCTCAGTGAGTTTCTGCTCTGTCTCCGGCTGTCGCTTGAAGCGCTCTCCCTTCTGGTTGAACTTGGCGTTGGCCTGGACGTAATCCCGCACATTGGGCAATGTCCGTTGGCTCAGCGTGTGGAGCTGATCGAACTGGGGCAGGCGATAGTCATAGCTCTGTGGTGTCTCCAGGGGAACATTCAAGGAGCTGCCGCTGTTGCTGTTACTGTTGCTGTCAGCTGCTGAGTTAAGATCATCGAAAGTAGCCATAACCGGATCCTTTTCATCCTCAGCCTGTTCCTCCTGGAGCTGCTGCTGCTGCTGCTGTCGCTCTCGTTCCCGCTTCATGTTCCTCTCGCGCCGCATCAACATGTCGTCCACATAATGCGCCCGAATGTTGTCCGACAAGGCGTTGCTGGGCAACGAGGGTCCCATTCCCTTGCGCATCAGTCGATTGCTCGTCTTCAGCTTGATCTCGTTCATGGGATTGAAGCCGGCGCTGGAGCTGCGCTTCTGGAGACCGCTGGGATATCGCATCTTGCCCGTCCGCTCGGCTGCCTCCTGCTCGATCTTGGACAGCTTGTAGTTGGCCTCGTGCGACAGATTGTTGGGGTTCATGTGCGCGATCTGGAGGCGTGCCAGTGTCTGTTCATAGACGCCATCGGGCACCGAGTTGTCGCCGAACTCTGGCAACTTGTCAGCCCTCTCCCTCTCCCGCTCCCGGTTCTCTTTGCTATCCTTGTGGTCACGATTGTAATCTCTTGTTTCCTGCTCCATTTCTTGGTTCGCCAGCTGCTGTTGCACGTGCTTCAGCTTGATGTCCAGCTGTGTGGCACCTCCTGTCATCGGTTCCATAGACTGCTGTTGATTCTGAGCTGAGGCAGACAGAGGTGGCATAACTTCCATGTTGTAATCCTTGTACTTTTTCTTCACCTTGCCGATTTCGGTTTGCTCCATCATTTTGCCATAATCGTCGACATATTGCTTACCTTTGGCCCGGCCAGCGGCACGCGCATGTTTCGCAGATTCTAAGGGTGCTGGTGCGACGCCCGATTGGAAGTCGCGGAACCAATCGTCGGCCGCACGCTGCAGCGTCTTGTCGTCCTTCTCCTCCTGGACGGCCTCCTTGTCGCCAGCCTGGGCAAAGCTCGCCAGCAGTTCGTCGATGCTGTTGCGTCTGTGCCGGAAGAGCTCGGCGTCCTGGACGTTGCCATAGTTGGAGTGCAGTTCATGCAACTGTTCGCGTGCCTCGTTGACGGCATGATGAAAGCTGCGCAGCTTGTCGCTGCCCACGGGCAGCTTCTCACTCTTGGGCGTCAGCGTATTGGACCCGGTTAACACCATTAAGGTCCACCAGAGCTGCAGAAAGATCATCGTTTAATTTATGCACAATAAATACAAAATATATCAAAACAATTGAATGTCGCATGCTCGTAACGAATTCAATTGAAAAGTTTGCGCCAACTGACTCGATTGAGTTTTCATTAACTTGGCAACAGGTGTCTGACGCAGCCCCATTGTGGCAACAACTTTTGACAACAACTGATAAGAGTCGAGTCGAGTCGAGTTGCGTTCGAGACTTTAGCTGAGCTCCCCTTTTTCCCATTGTTTCAAGTATGGCACGGCGACTTCCGACAGGCGATGCCAACTGTTTAACATGAAATGTTCATTGTTGCCAATACAACACACACACACACACACACACGTACAAAACACACACTCAGCCAGCGCACATTGTTAACTGCGTTTCCCCATGTAAATCACATTTTTGTTTTATGCCAAAACTTTTGCCCAACAGCGAAAAGTGAACGGGCTATGGGGGCGTATGCGCAACGACAATAACATTTCCTATTTCCGTCTGCCTGTCTGACTGACTGTGTGTGTGTGCGTTATCGTCACATGGGAATATTTGTATATATGTATGTGTTTGTGTGTGTATGTTGGCAATGCCAAAGTCAGCACAATGCACGCGCTCGAAATAATTGAAAATAATCAAATGTGCAGGCAACAACAGCAACAACAACAACAACAACAACAACCACAGCAACTGCTGCTTCACTAGGAGCAACAGTCAAAACTAATGTAATTAGCGAGCGCATTTGATTAAAAGTTATTGCGGCTTGACTGAAGCGCCAATTCAAAAACAAAGCCATCAAAATTAAATATACTATTGTCAACGCTTACAGTAAACATCCCCTAAGAAACACTTAAGTCAGAGGCAGCATTACATTCTATTCATTGAAAGATATTCCCAAAATTATGTTATATTTTTATTAAACAATTTAAATCTAATAATTTATTTAATTTATGTCTAATAAAATTGGCAAAATATTTGACAAAATAAACAATTTATTAAACTAAATGAAATTGTCTTTTAAATTGCTTAAAAATGCTTAAAATGAATTTGTTAGTTACTTAAAATATGCCTAAAATTATTACTTTTGTTAAAATAAATATGTGGCAACAGATTTTTGTTACTTTGAAAATGTGGTTGACTCTGAAGAACAACGACATTTCAATCGAATGCTCTCAACAGCAATTCAATCCTTAAAAATTTGTGGAGCCACATACATAAATCGGTTGCTGTAAATTTCCTTAAAATATAAATAAAATATTTTTAATATTAAAATACATATATTTAAAAATAAAAATCAATTTATTTAAAATAATTTATAATTTATAGAGAAATAATTACATATACATGAATATTTTTCCCAATGAACATAAAAATTTTTTAATTTAATTAAAATTAAAATTTAATCACTTAAAATATATGAATTTATTTGAAATTGGAATCTGCAGCTGAATCAATTAATGCTAAATTCCATGATTTTAAATTTCCAAATACCAAAATTTGAGAGGCCTTGGCTTAAAGCTGAAGTCCCAAAGTTGCCAGTTTCCAGTTGTCCGGATTGCCAGTTTCCACTTCGTCAACTCGGCAACAGTTTTAGAGCAAATTCTACAGCAATTTTTACTTATGCCTCAATACGTTTGTCCAAGAGCTGTGGGACAGGGGATGGAAAAAGAGCGGAGCTGAGCTGAGCGACACGACACGACAAAATGAAAAAGGATACCGTACACAGGATACTGGACACTACGGCGCGGGCGTGCATCAAAAAACATGACATGGCACGAGCCATTTCGTTTGTTTTTCTATTCTTACTTTGCAGCTATCTCATTCTATTGTTTTTCTCGCTTTTCTCGCTATGATTGTTGTTGTTGTTTTTGTTTTTTTTGTGTATTTTTTGGTCTGCGTCCAAACATATTTTTTTATATTCTTGTGCGCTTTGAGTAAAATATTATGTTACAGCTAACAAAAACTTTTGTGCATTGTTGTTGCATTTTTGCTGGCGGCTGTGTGAAAAAAAAAACAAAAAAAAAACAAAAAAAGATGTAAAAAAAAAGAACAGGAAAAAACTTAGTTAAATGCATTTCCATAGTGTTGTGCTTATGCATATTCAAAATGCTTGGGGGCTGTTAACCGCACACAAGCAATTCATTAAGCGCAATAGAAAATAGAAAATTACTGATGCAAAATGCGGAGAGAAAGCCATCCCCTCTCTCCCGTCTCTCCTCTCCCCGCAGCCCAGGAACCGGACAGTTTACGAGCCGCAGACGCAGACAACGGGCAAATGTCGATGGGTTGCATATTTACTACTTTGAAATGCTTCATTTTATTGGTCTCGAAATGAACAAATGGAGCACAGCATACACAACACTAACACACACACACACACACATCTAGTGAGCTATAATGTTGACTCCAAAAAATGTTGCATAATTTATGAACGAAGCGCAATGGCGGCAACACACGAAGGACTCGCAGGACTCAGAAACACAGACAGAAAAAACGCATAGCCAACTGATTTAAATGCAATTGCATTGAAGTATGTTGTCAGTTGCAGCCAAGTCCACAAGGACAAGAATGAGAATGAGAATGAAACTGGGAATGGGAATGAGGATGCCAGTCACGTGCACAGCAGCGAAATTGTTGCATATAAAAAAAAATAGTATCGAGTGTTGCATACACATTTCAATAGAATGGAATCGAGTCAAGTCGAGTCGAGTGAGTCGAGTCGCATCGACGACTGTCCTTGGCCATTTCTTTTCATTTGCTAAAGGTGTTGAGACGTATGTGCTACGTGGACAGGTCAGGACAGGTAGTTGTAGTTGTAGTTGAAGCCTGGTCCAAGCCCTGGGCATACCCAAGTGTCGCCCGTTTCGGCCGACAGTTTTGTCTGCCTGCCAAGGCAAACAACCGGCAAATTTAGTGTCATTTTGTGCATTTCTAAAATGGGCGAATTTATGTGACACGCTGCGCCAATTGATCAAATTAAATAAACATGAGACCTGGCCAACAAATACTGAGAACTGACAACTGAGAACCGAGAACCGAGAACTGAGCACAAACAAATGCATTTCCAAAAGGTGACAAAAAACTGAACAAAAAGCTAGAAAATTTCATTTCAATTCTCGCTTAGAATTGATAGAGAATGAACGGATAGAATTATAGAAACTTTAGAATAATGTTAAAAGTTGTGCCAGAAAGAGTTTATAATTCATTTTGGCAGTTACGAAAACATGAAAAGTACATCGAGTTAAATCTAACTGCTCAGAATTAATGTGAAAAGTGCAAAAGTGGAATACCAAAGAAGGTCGGCAATCAATTTGTGCAGCCAAGAGCTGGCTAATTTCGTATAATTAACTAAATACCAAGTGGCATGTGGCACGTGGCACGTGCCGGCAAGTTCATCCAAAGCCCATAAAGCAATCACATGCACTTGCACAACTATTAAAACTCCCAACCAAACTTGAAAGAGTTCTCTTCGCTTTTTTTATTATTTTTTCTTGTTATATTTTGATGCTTGTGTTTGGGTCCTGTCAGGCCATTACGACTTGCTACATTTCCTTTTGCGACTTCTTTGGCTCTCTCTCTCTGTCTCTTTTCTCTCTTCTTCTCTGTGCTTCGTTTGCCTTTACACTTTTGGCAATTTTCCATATGCAACACGCAACAGACGTTTTTATGTTTTGTGTGCGCCGCACATAAAAAAAATAAGCGAGCCAAAAGTAGAGGCCAGGGAACCGTGGAACCATCATCAACTGTCGAGGCGACAAACCCAGCAGAGTATGAAGAAAGAGAAAAAAAACTCAGTCGTAGCCGAGAACTGAGTGGAGAAGCAGTCAAGAGTGTGGAAGTCAATTATCGAATTAATTTAGTTGCAAGTGACCTGACTCGATGGGACATTTCTTTTCCTCTTTCTTTTTTATGGACTTTTAGTTTTAAGGGGCATCATAAATGTAAATGGCATTGAGCCATCGTCAGCTGCCCGAAATGGAATTCAAATTGTTTTATTTTTGATGCCAAACTGTTGCTGGTAGAACTCAATTGTGCGGCTGGCTGTCTGATTGCAAAATTTGCAAATAATTAAATTACAGCGTAAATGACATTTTTGCAGCATGCAACAGTCGCTTTTTTCGTACGTTACACACGAACAAATTTAATAAACACGATATCCAGCCTGGAGCCTGGTCACAATTCCCTGAAACTCCCCAGTACTACCTGCTCCTCGACTCTACTTTGCAAAATGGCCCCTCTGGCTGGCCATGTAATTGATGCGTTAATCCGCATATTGACAGCGGTTATTGCGGTGGCTTTTGCTGGAAATATGCCCAGGGCAACGGATCCACCTCGGATTCACATTGGCATTGGCATTGGCGCGTTTACAGCCTTTTAAAAGGATTTGCGCACTGCATTTTGTTCTCCTGGGGGTCGACTAAGTAATTTAATTACATTGCGGCAGCAAAATTATTGCAATATGGTTTATTGCATCGAACGCTGTGTGATTTTATTGGCTTTGCGAGCACATTGCACAGATTAGCCAGACGTGTGGAGGGCATTTTCGGAATTCATATTGATGCTGCTTTGAATTTAGTTTAGGAAATTGATTTCATTTTAATTAATGCCTTAACAAAGTTACGCTCTTCACCAACAAACATTCAGCATGGTAATAAAATGTGCTCATCCTGAAAGTATACAACATAAAATAGCTGATGCTGCCGGCGACTGTCAACTGTTGCATACTTTTGGACGGAAGTTGAAATCGTTTAAATTTCATCCAGTTTACATGCATTGTATGCAATACCCAATAACATGATTTTAACTATTGTTTGGAAATAAGATTTTATTTAATTAATATCTTAAATAAATTATGCTATTATTTCTCATTACAGATATAATATTCGCTCAGCCTAAGAGAATGAAAAATATGATAATAATGATTTTCAACTACAGTCTGTTAGATAATTTTAGGGTGCATGACTTCAACTAGTTATGCTTTATAAAATCGATACGACTTCATGGATCTCCTAGTTCTCGGCGAAGCAATAATATTTCTTCAGTCCAAAAGTATGCAACATTAAGAAATGCAGGTTCTACAAACTGTTTTCTGTTAGCAGTTGCATACTTTTAGACGGAAACAGAAATCGGTTCGATCTCAGGCTGGTTACATGCATTTTATGCATTTGCATCCTCCATGGACAGCAATTTAACGGTAAAGATGTGAACGGATATGCGCAACAGTTGCATGCACAAGTTTGTATATGTGTGAGAGGGAGTGGTAGTGGGTGTGTGTGTAACTCCGCAGTTGTGCGCACTATTTTTCAATTTATTACGCGCACATAACAAAAGTTTATTGCTAAGCTTTAGCAGGAAAACTGCTGCTCCTGTGCTCAACTGCCAACTGTTCAATGCTCATGGGGAATTTGCCAATGTGACGTGGCAATGTGTGCGTGCCGGGAAAATTAGCCAAAGACAGGCGAGTGAACCGCAGGTGCTTGGGCTTTGTTAACGGATTTATGCAGCAATAATAAAAAAAGTTGCCAACTCTGGTTAGAGTGCGAATGTCGCGCAAGCCAAATTGATTTATGTATGTGGCCAACAACAATAAATCGAAACAATTGAACGATTGTCAGGCTAGATGTTGATGCTGGTATTGAGTATTATGTTATCCAAGTTATCAGGAAAAACAGAAAAAAAGTGAACAAAGTTAAGAACTTTTAATTTTCCAAATGTGTTTGGCCAAGTTGATGATTTCGTTACGCACATAAAGAACGTAGACCAACTAGAGAGTGCTAAAAAACAGAAACAACATAAACCAGTGAGAAGTGAGAGTGAAAGAGAGCAAGAAAGAAAGAGCGAGAAAGAGAGTAAAGTTAATGCCAAGGCAAACGTAAAAACGGCAAAATTATGACCAAAATGAGAATTTAATCGAAATACGTGAGCGGAAAAATGAAAATTTGACTGCAACTTGGGAACGTCTGCCAACGGGCCAAGTTGCAGGCAGCATAAAATGCCAAGTGCATGTTCATGCAATTTTTATCATGGCCACAAAAGCAAATGCAGACGCAACATTCAGCAACGAGCTACCAAGATGTTACCTGTTACCTCTTACCTGGCTGCACACCTGACTCCATCTCTTCCTGCTCCTTCAGCTCCTTCTGCTTATCTATAGCTGGCACTGGCTGCGTTGCCTTGACGGTGAACACGGTGAACACGGCCAAGGCAATTGCACAAATTAATGCCACTGGGCGCTGACTGTTGCTTTCTTCTGTTTCCACCATCTCACACTGTCCTCAGCTGCCATCTCCCATCTTCTAGCTCCCAGCTGCAAGCACGTTCCTCATGCGCTGAACTGGCCAACAGACAGACAATTCTCAAATGAGTCAACAGCACTAAAATTGTTTATTTTATTATCCAAGTAATACTTTGAACGCAGCAAGTGGTTCGCTTAAATTTCTAGCCGAGAATGGGGCAAAAGAAGAAAAAAAAACTGATGAGAATCGTTGTACTCGATTTAATTCAACTTTCCGTCGCGGATTCAAAAATTTCAAACCATTTCTTGTATTTGAAAGTTGATACTAGTGATGTAAGTTCAAAGAATGAATATGTAATATGGAATGTAAAAATCGACAAAAAGTTAATCTCCAAATAGAAAAAATATAGCAAGTTTTCTCAAGCAAATCTTTTATGACTTAGTCAACATTGAACAGACTTTTAAGCTGAATGTCATTTATATTGATTGGCCTCTTAATTCATTCTGCATGAAAATATTATTATTTTCGTTAAAATAATCTTTTTCCGTTTTTGTTTTTCGATATTTCAAAATTTTGAATCTCAAGCTTTAACATTTTATGAACATTTAATGAGCTACGATAAGCAAACTCCGATGAGTTGTCGATTTTTCACGAAGATCGATTTAATTAACTCGATATTGATACAGTTATATTGCTTTAACAGTAAAATCAGCCATTATCACCTTTCTATTTGTTTGATCTCGTTGCAATTTAGTAGAATGATAGCTAATAATAGAAAAGAGTGGCATATCATTTAAAAACAAATTTGGCTGCTCTAGCTTTCCCTAAAATCTAGGCGTTCACACGGACAGACAGACGGACAGACGGGCGGACAGACAGACATGGCTATATCGACCCGGCTGTTAATGCTGATCAAGAATATATATGCTTTATACTGTCGGAGATGCTTCATTCTCTCTGTTACATACATTCTAACGAATACAACATACCCTTTCACTTATTTTTTAACTAACGGGTATAATAAGATACATATATGATTTTGTAAAGAATCTAAATCTTTTTATAAGTGTAACAAAAGGATGTAATTTATGTAATTAAGCCTCCCTTCAAATTCATTTTGGCAGAGTTAAAGAGTTGATCAACTCAATTGGCAAAGAAAAAAAGAGCAAAGAGCAAGTTAAGAGCACTAAGTGAGTATTTGTGAATTATGGCGAATAGAGGGGCCGAGTCGGAGCAGCCATGCGACCGATCGACCGATCGATTGAGATCGCTGAGACGGTTGCGACGGCGCGAGACAACAGTCACGTCACGTCACGTTCGTGGTATAAAACCAAATGCGAGTCTTGTAATGCAATCAGTCAGTCGCCAGTCGCCAGGTGAAGAGCCAACAGTGAACGAGTACGAGTAAAAGAAGCAATAAAGAAAGCCGCCGTTTAAAGCGAGTTCACAAGCAAACCAAACCAAACCCAGCCCAAGTCAATCCGAAATCAAGCCGTGTCACAGTCGTGTTCAGTCAAGTGTTCCAAGTGCGTTCGAGTCAACAACAACAACAATGAGTGCCCAGAGTCAGCTGAAAGTCGTTGGAGCGGTGCTGCTGATGTTGCTGGTGGTTTGTCAGGCCCGTCCCATGGATCTGTATGACGATGTGAGCGACTTTTTCGATGCCATCTCACTGGACGATGTGGCCAACACGGGACGCAACACGCATCCGGAGCAGTTCTGCATGATGCCGGCGCGCAAGGGCGTCTGTCGTGCCCTAATCCCCAGATGGCGCTACGATCCGGAGCAGAAGAAGTGCGTGGAATTCAAGTTCGGCGGATGCGATGGCAACGAGAACAACTTCCCCAGCTACAAGGCTTGCATGGCCACCTGCGAGGGCATGTAGGCGAACTGTAGGGAACTGCGGGGGACTGCGGGGAGTACTGCTGGTCGGCGTTTCCGTTTCCGATTGGCCAAAGGCGTTGCCAAAGGCGCATGCTTTTCTTTCACACGAATCAAAGGCAGCATTTACTTATAACAAACACACGTACACACACACACTCACACACACAACTACATACATACATATAATCCATTAAGCAACTGTTTTTCAATATTTTACTTAATATTTATGCAGTTTCTTATTTGTAAGTATTTTCATGCATCATTTTCTATGCTTTAAAAGGTGTTAAACACTTTCTTAGTTTTGTAAGCTATTGTGATAATTATACATGATGAAATAAAGAATAAAAACAACTTTTTAAAAATATATGAAAATTTTATTATTTCTGTGTTTGGTTCCAAATACGATATGCAGCTCTTTCAGCAAGTCTCTGTTTATTGTTTTACTATTTTCCAAAGCGTGTAAATTGAATTCAAAAAACAATCAGTTTTTAATATATCTTTTATCTGAATATATAGATTTCTAAATTCTGGGAATATCAGAATTCAAAAAGAGAGAATTCATCATATAGCTCGTACTTCCACATTTCCTTAAGCAATAGATTTGCAAAATTTTAGTTTGATGTTAAATATTTGAGAAAAATATAGTTCTCTGCTTAATTAAATATTGTTTTGCTTAAAAGAAAAAAATAAATAAATTATTGCCGTATAAAAACGACGATTTTTTCCTGTTATTTTGCAATTTCAGCTATCTTTTTATCACAATTGATCATATGTAATTTAATAAAGGGCTGTTTTAGCAATGAGACCTTAACTAGACATTGCCAAACTGCAAAACTGACCTAAGTCATTCATTGAAAAAACAAATAAAAATCTTGTCACAGGGTATGTCGATGTCGAGTGTTCAATGAATCGAAATTTCTAGAATTTTCTAGTGGAGATACCTTGTGCGAGTATCTTGCAATCGAAGCCTAATAAATTACTGAAATTACTAGTTTATTATTGTAAATCAACATGAAATTAGCTCAATGAATCTGGCTGTTTGAATTGTCTGAATATATTTCAAAGGCATCAAGCTGTCTGCTGTCTGCGTTGAGATCATTAACAAAGCCTATGAACATTAATCAATGAACTTATCGAGCTTGCGAATTGAATTGATTGATTTCTAGCATTGGTGGAGGCAAGGCAACATGGTGGCACAATGGAGGAGAGCGAGCGAGTCGTAGTGCAACTTTCATAGATTTCACTTGGAAATGGCCCAAGTCGATGTGGAGTGGCCAAAAACAAAACAAACCAAGCTAACAAAAAGAGCTGGCGAATAACAAACAATACTACACACATATGATCGTAAGCAAACCAGATCAATATTTAGCTGCAAAGGTCACACCGAAAAGATGACTGGCGATGACTGGATGCCTAGTTGGGTCTAGGTAAACCACTACAAGACGTCAGCGGTAAAAATAAATTCAGAGACCAACAGACAGACTGTGATTTGATAGCCAACGTCAAACCGGACCGTGACAAGTAAACATAAACAATTGAAAGGTGCGAATTTATGTTAAATCGATTGGCAATAAACATAAAGCATAATTTGCCTCTCTGTCTTGGCTGAACTTATAAAGAAAAAAAAACCTTTGTAGCGAAACCGAAAGCGAGGGCATGGGCAAATAAGTTAGTGGACTTGTTAGCCAAGTCATAGGCTACGGGCCGAACGATCCAATTTGGACCTAATCTGCGGGTATTTGTTTGTCTTACAAGCGAATACATTTTTACAACTGTTGGATTGGATCAATGACCGTTAGATACCTATGCTTAAAGATCAGGTCCAGTTATATTCACAATCTAAAAAAAAAAACAAGGTAAAATACGGGCTCTAAATATGTTCGCATATGATGAATAATGAATGATGTACATACGTACACTACTGGCCAAAATAATAAGTACATAAGTATCGTCCAACTTTGATATGAAATATATCAATATTTTCTGAATGCATTGCTAAAAATCTTTTTTTTTTAAAAAGGCAACAGTGTTGTTTACCATTTAAATCAAAAATCAAAGTGGCTAGCCCCATTTATACCATTGTAAACTTAAATTTGTGCAGAATGATCATATTTGGTCTGGCCAAAATAATAAGTACAGGGGTGTTATTTATCAATTCTAAAGAATAAGATCAGGATTTGCTTAAAGGTTTGTTGGTTTTTATTGACTTCTTGCATATTTTTATAGATAAGAGTTAAAAAAAATTCTTTAGATGGGCCGCAAGAAGCATTGCACTGCTAAAGAAAAAAACATTGCCATGAATTTTTAGAATGAAGGGAAAAGTCCCCGAGAAATTGCGAAAAGCATTGGACGCCCAGCTTGTTTCGTTCAGAATGCCTTGAAATCAAAAGAGCTTGACAAAAATCGAGGACAGAAGAAGAAATCTTCCCGAACAACGGACAATTGTATCGTCAAATTTGCAAAAAATTAACCCTTCATGTCTTCGAAGGCCATTTCCTCCGAAACTGGCAATGAATTATCATCCCGAACGGTTCGTCGTAGGCTACAATATGCAGGCCTACCAGGACGTATAGTCCGAAAGGTTCCTTTGCTTCGAGGAAAAAATTTTAAGATGAGGAAACAATTTGCCAAAAATCATTTGGCATGGTCTGGGCTAGACGGTTACAAAAAATGGAATAACGTATTATTGAGCGACGAGACAAAAATAAATCTATTTTGCAATACGTCTAGGAGATATGTACGATGTCCCAAAGGCAAAGATTTCGACGTCCGGTACACCAATAAGACTGTTAAGCACGGAGGCAGATGTATAAAGGTCTGGGGCTGTTTTTATTGGCTTTGCGTTGGGCCGATTCATCGTATAACAGATACTAAGACCGAATTCGGGTACAAAAACATTATGACTGATATTATGCAACCATATGCTAAGGAAAACATGCCCTTAAGATGGGTCTTTCAACAGGATAACGACCCAAATCACACTTCAAAGCTGGTCAAGGCTTGGTTTACGAAAAACCAAATTAACGTTATGAGTTGGCCAAGTCAGTCTCCTGACCTCAACCCAATTGAAAATCTTTGGGTGGACTTGAAACCCCGAATAGGAACGAAAACGTTCAAAAATGTCGAAGAATTGTGGGAATTTGTTCAAAAAAGTGGTATAAGATTCCAGTAGAGTCTTATTAACAGTATGCCGAAAAGTATCACCAAGGCCATTTAAAATAAGGGTGGATATACTGGTTACTAGCATAAGATAACTAATGATGAGAAAAAATTTGGAAAAATGTTAATACTTTTTGAGCTTTTGACCTAGAAGAATTGGTGTACTTATTTTTTTGACCAGCCCTTGATTATGTTTTTTTGATAAAGTTGATCGCGCAATCTATATTTGAACTAAATACTTCCTTTGTTAAATATTTTTATAATATAGTATAAATAAGAAAAATAAAAGTGATATTAATTTTTCCTTAGTGTTTATTACAAAGGTTTTACGGGACTTTAAAGAAAGCTCAAAGGCGTGTACTTATTATTTTGGCCAGTAGTGTATA